>CM077080.1:76210422-76511625 GCA_039513925.1 Platanthera zijinensis
AGGATGGATCACCATAAGAGGTCTCAAGTGTGGTGAGGAATAAGTTGATGCGCTCTAGAAGGTGCGCGGGACCGACGAAGATCGCCGTCCCCGTAGGAGTGAAGAGTCAAATCCATCCTAGGTTTAGTTCGATGCAATTTAAAGAGAGAACGGGTAAGGAAAACAACCAATAACAATAAGTGCCTCTTGCGAAAGGAACTTCGGGTCGTAATGCCGCCGTCTTGGTTCCTAGTGCCCCTTGAGAGCCCTTCACGGGGTATGCCGGGGGCAGTCCTGGGCTAACGTAAATCTTAAAACAAACGAAAGAGTAATTAGCCTAATAGGGATTCACATTTCACACACTCATTAGTTAGGGTTGGTAATGGTTAAGTCGTCCTGGTGTTCTAAGGGATGAATTTTGGAGATGAGCCGGACGGTTTAGTTCGGGAAATTTTGTCTCGGAGTGGTTTATACGGACGGTTTAGTCGGAGTTCGACACTTTAAAAATTGTTATATATTAAACTGCTGCATGTGCATAAAAATAAGAAAGATTAAGGTGGTGGTTTTTCGATATCGGGGAGTTCGATTGCACCGACACCGATATCGTTGACTCGGCAAGGTGACTAGCACTTAGCCAGGTTAAGTCGGCAGACCAGTCGGCAAGAGTACCCAGGAGTCCGCCTCGTGCACCAGGCTTGAGGGCGTACGATAGGTCAGACTAGTGGGGCTTTTACTTGTTTTGAGGTGGGCGAGGCCCAACCCACCGCTTCCGTTTGCCACTACGGGAGTATCCTGGGAGTTATCTCCAGAAAGGGGGAACTAAGGTTTGTGTACACAAATTGTGTGTGTGAGTTGCACTGCTTGAACATCATAACCCACCATATAGCTGCATGTCATAATCATTCATAACAACCTTGACCCTAAAATATAATGGAATTGGGATGCTTATACTTTAGGACTTGCAAAACGACCCCTTGGTCTATAAGCTTGTGTGGGCAAGTTTATAAATTAAGGTTAATTTGATATATGTATACCTGGCTGCGTGATAACCGACACCCCAACGTATAAGCGGTATGGGACGCGTTATACGATGGGAGCCTTGCAAAAGATCCCTTGGCTTATATGTACTCACATAAGCGAAGGTTTAATTTCTTACTTACTTCCTTTCTGTTATACCTATTACACACTTAAGATAAATTGCTCCCCATTTACACAACTGCTAGTTAGGTCCACGTCATCTGTTTTGATATTATTCTCCACTTTCATGTCCTCCCCTTTCTTCCTCTCCGCCCGGTGCCTTAGAGCATGGGGGAAGGGGTGGGGGATGATAGGGCTTAGTCTTTTAGACTAACGGTTTTTCGAACCATATCATATTAGGGGATCGCGAAGCCCAGCATGGGGAGAGCACCAGAGCCGGTACGCTTGGAGATGGGGCAGTCTAGCACTGGAGTCCAGACTGCAGGGACCGTGAGTCCTGACCTTTAGTAGAGTTTTAGTCTTGCTTCCACATTGAGTGATTATATAGTGAGGACTTGATGTACGGGCATGAGCCCTTATATTTCTAGTATCATTATACTCTGATGTTTTCTGTGGACATCCCTTCGTGGAGTTTTTATTTATATGTGATATTTTCTTCTGGTGGACTTGCTTACTCTTCTTGCTTGCTACTTATTGTGATCGAAAAGGCCGCAGAATCGGCGCATTGTAGTGATGACCTTCCGCGGGTGTGAAGGTGTCACCGCAAAGCGGCGGTTCTGGGCATAAGACCCCGGGTTTCAAAAAAAAAGGGGTCTTACATGACGTGCGGGTTTTCCTGATGGGGGATTTGCAAACCTTCGAGGTCTTCATCACCAAAGGATTGTGCAAAATCCTGCTTGAGTTCCATATTCTTGCGAGCTCCTTTCTGTTGTTTCAACTAAGAATACTTGAGTAGAGAGAAACGCTCGATTTCATTTTTTAGTCCGGAACATTCTTCTATAGTGTGACCAGTCGTACGGTGAAACTCGCAGTATTTCGACTGGTCACTTCTTGGGTTCGGCGACGCCGCTCTCGGTCGCTAGAATGCCAGATCATCCTGGATTGTGTACAGTACAGCTCCGTAGTGGTGGTATTCAATGGAGTGTATTCTCTAGGCGGTCGCTGACCCCCCATCCATTGGTGAGTCACGGCGACCGTCTCCGTTTCGACGTTCTTCCTGGCGTCGCTCGTCTTGTCTTATGGGGGGTATGCTCTTGCCCCTCTTCTTTTCTGTCTACCTTCAACTGTGGCGGTGCGCTTCAATAGCCTAGTCAGCTACTATCTGGGCTTCAACCCGATGAACAAGGTCTAGATAACTACGTATGGTTTTCCCTCGTGAGTGCCGAATAGAAGCCTTGGTGCGAGTCCTCCGAGAAAGACGCACCTGAGAAGTTCAGGGTCGCCCCCGGAACTTGTCGTGCTTCTGAGGTGAAACGGCGAAAGAAAACTTTGAGGGATCTCCCTCATTCTGTCGGATACCTGAGAGGTGTGAGGGATCCCAAACGATTCTACGGTTGGCCACAAACTGTTTTGAAAATTGGCGTGCTACTCTACAAAGTTGAAAATGGTTCTCTCTCGAAGAGAATGAAACTAGGTACGGTCTTACCTGTTAGAGTGGCTGAGAGCACTTGATAGAGCAACTGATCTGGGGTGTTAAAAATCCTCATTGTGGTGAGGAAATGGTTGACGTGTTCGAGCGGATCCTATGTTTTGTCAAATGTCTCGATGTTAGGGAGCTTGAAGCCGCGCGGGACTGGATGAGCTAGAACCAGGGGAGAGCGGGGAGCCCTGAAAGAGAGGGACACACAAGATGTCTCATCGTCCAAGTTGTCTGTATTTTTGGGCAATCACCTCACGTATCTCCTTACGGGTGAGTCTTCCACTTGGTGACACACGTGCTACTTCTTCCAGATGATGATGGTGGCCGCATCAGCGCCTCGATGAGCGGGGTGCATGGAACTGGCGGCACAGAAAATTCTTCATTTTATTTTTTCCCATGGCGGGCTTGCTGAGGCAGAACGCGATCTTGAGCTGGAGGCGGGGGATTAACCGGCGCGGGAGGCTGAAGGGAGCTGAAGAGCTGCGATATTCTGGAGGAGGGCGAGCATCTCAACCTGGCGCTCCTCTATTTGTTACATGCGCCCTTCCAAATCGGCTACGGCAGGAGTGCAGCCTCACCCCCGAGAGTCTCATTGACGAGCTAGTGGGAGGGAGTCGGCTAAACGCGCCCTCCAGGAGGTGATTCATTGGTGGTTCGGTGCTCCCTGCTTGCCATGGGAGCAAGTATGAGTACCGCTGTGTAAAAGGTATTGTCTTCTAAATTTTCGAAGGATGTTGGGAACTGTTTCCTACAGACGGTGTCAAACTGTTGCGACCAAACTCGATGTCCCGGTCGGACCGGATTAACTTAGACCGTTTTAGCTCACAGAGCGATCGAGCATACACACAATCAATGTGAGAGAGAGAGATTATGCACGCGATGTTTTGACGTGAAAAATCTCTCAATCGGTAAAAAACCATGCGACCGGATCAATGTCGGTCGAACTCCACTATCATCTGCTTTCGGTTACACTTGTTTGAAGAATCGAGGGCGACAAGTCGCCCCTCGTTATACTTTGGAGATGAGAAAGAGTTCCTTAGGCTCACAGCGAGCAACAGGCTGCTTTGTAACACCCCTATCCGTCGCATAACATATAGCTGTAGGTCCGGCCGGGGCCCGACGCCATATACTACAGACAGACCGGTTGGTTACGCGTTGAACCATTCAACCAATCATGTCGTCCTACACAACACCTACGGAAGCAATTTATTAGGTTGCAAAAGAAATAAAGAACCCAGCCACAACAGCATGAATGTCCACTATAAACTCAGGAATGTACGCATACACCAAAAGAGAAATGGCCTTAAGGCCTTACACACTGTTCACTTAACAAAAGTAGTGTTTCATACTTCGGCTCGCAGGCCGCCATCATGAAAAACGGGAAAGAAACATAAGCAATTAGACCTTCAAGGGCGGCACAACAACAAGGGCTTTAGCCCGCTATTTCCCGCTCTGCTCCGCAGCACCTTGCAAGCCCACAAACCACCGTCCGTGGCAAACAATAGCAACGGTCAGCAATGCTGACTGTGCGAATAGAAACAAGAGACCGGAAAAACTGGAGTAATGGAATTTTTATTATCCAAAAAACTGAGTATTACAAAGGTATAGCCTCCCTTATATAGAATGGAGGAGATGAGAGAGAATACAAATACCCAATGTGGGACTAAATACACAAATACATCATCTACAAATCTAACCGCAAACCGCCCAGGAGACCGCCTAACCGCGCGGTTAGTAGGCACTAACCGCCCGGTCACCACCATCAGAGACACGCCGCCAATCCACTGAGATCCCAGAGATTAGCCGGCAGACCGCCCGGCTACCAACCCGCCATAGATTAGCCGGCTGACCGCCCGGCTACCAAACCGCCAGTCAAGCCGCCTGTCCGCCCAGGCCTATACAGCAACACTCCCCTCAAGCTGGAGCATAGATGTCAATCATGCCTAGCTTGCTGCAAATGTGGAAGAAAGAGGCGGACACAGGTTTTGTGAATATATCTGCCAGCTCTTTCTCGAGGTAACAAACGGAGTGCAAATCTGGTTCTTCAACACTTCTTCTCGAACGAAGTGACAATCAACCTCTATGTGCTTTGTTCGCTCATGGGAAGACCGGATTTTTAGAAAATGTAGATCGCGGCTTTGTTGTCGCAGAACATGGGAAAGGATGGTTATAGACCTCTCCAAGATCCAGCATGAGAGCCCGCAACCATTTTAACTCACATGTGGTTGACGCCATGCTACGGTATTCAGCTTCCGCACTAGACCTGGAGACGACTGACTGCTTCTTGCTCTTCCAGCTAACCAAGTTTCCTCCAACAAACGTGCAAAAACCGGAAGTCGACTTGCGGTCCCCTTTGTCGTCCGCATAGCTAGCATCGGAGTACGCTTCGACTCTTAGGTGACCGTTTTTCTGAAAGAGAAGACCTTTCCCAGGTGCGGACTTCACATACTCCATATCCTGAGAGCAGATTTGAAGATGACATTCCTAGGCGACTGCATAAACTGGCTGACTTTTCCCACTGCATAGGAGATGTCAGTCTGGTCACCGTAAGGTAGATAAGTTTTGCCAACAAGACGCCGATACCCTCGTAGTGTCCAATAAAGGTGGAGATTCGTCTGTCCATGTCTTGTCTTCTCAGGAGCCATAGGACACCTGGCAGGTTTAGCACCCGTCAACCCTGCTTCTTTCAACAAAATCAAGAGCATACTTCCGTTGGGAGAGAACCAAGGAACCCGGTTTCCGAGAGATTTCAATTCCCAAGAAGTATTTTGGAGAACCCATATCCTTCGTGACTAGGTGTTGGCGGAGATGGACCTTCGTCAAGGCTACACCAGCTTGATCGTTGCCAGTAAGAAGAATATCGTCCACGTAAACAGCTATGCACAACCAGACCGGAAGCGGTCTTGCGAATGAACAAGGAGTGATCAGCCGAACTCCTGGTGAAACCGATAGCCCCAACGATGCTACTGAACTTATCGAACCACGCCTGGGACTCTGCTTTAGGCCATAGATGGCCTTCTTCAACTTGCATACTTGAGTCTCCCCCTGAGCAACATACCCAGGAGGTTGCTCCATGTAGACGTCCTCGTGAAGGTCACCATAGAGGAAGGCATTCTTGACGTCTAACTGCGAAATAGGCCAATCCTTGTTGACCGCCACCGATAAAAGGACTCGAATTGTGCTGAGGCGAGCAACGGGCGAGAACGTGTCAAATAATCAACTCCATAGGTCTGAGTAAACCCTTTTGCAACAAGTCGGGCTTTGTACCGGTCCACACTGCCATCGGGAGGAACTTAACGACAAACACCCATCGACAACCAACCACCTCCGTGCCAAAGGAGGAGGCACAAGGGTCCAAGTGCCCGGTCAGAGAGAGTAGTAATCTCCTCATCCATGGCAGCCTTCCAGTGAGGAATACTACCAAGAGCTTCCTGGTAAGTGCGAGGTGTGGTAGTCGCTGAGATAGCTAGGGCGAAGTCCCTGCGAGAAGAGTTAGCTGATCATAAGAAACAAAGCTGCCAGCGAGTGCTGGGTGCACGTCCGAACCCCTTTGCGAAGGGCAATGGGCAGCTCCAAGTCCTCGAGTTCCTCAGTCGCCGGTGCATCCGTGGCGGAGAGAGCTGGCCCGGGAGAAGAAGAGAGACGGCCGAGGAGACGAGGGGAAGGAGCATGAGCAATAGAAGGAGGGGCCGGTAGAGGTGGTGATGGAGGAATCTCAAGAGGCGTGGATGTGGTGGAGAGAATGGGTGGAGAGGTCGAGTCAGTAGGAGGAAGAGGGAGGTTCGATCCATCGACCTGTGGGGAGGTCAGAAGAGAAGTAGGCGGCATTTTCAAAGATGTCACATCCGCCGAGACGAACTGCTTGCGAGTAACAGGGTCAAAAGCAGCAGTAACTTTTTGAGTTGTGGAGTAACCCAAAAAGATACACTTCGTGGCACGAAGGGACAATTTGTCGCGAGTTGCGGCAGGGCTATGAACAAAGGCAGTGCAACCAAAAATGCGGAGAGGTAAGGGAAGGGTTCTTTGGAGGGATAGAGGATGGAAAACGGGGTTTTGCCTTTGAGGACAGTAGAGGGAATGCGATTGATGAGGTAGCAGGAGATGGAGGACCGCGTAGCCCCAATAGCTACGAGGAACCTGCATCTGCGTCATGAGAGTGCGAGCGACATCGAGGAGGTGACGGTTTTTACGTTCCGCCACCCCATTTTGCTGGGAGGTATAGACGCAGCTAGTTTGGTGAATGATGCCATGTTGCGTACAAAAAGAAGCGAAATCACTACTCAGATATTCTTTTGCATTATCAGAGCGAAAATTTTCACAGAGGCAGCAAATTGATTTTTAAATCATATAGTAAAATGATGTCCATACAGAGAAAAGTTCGGAGCGATCCTTTAATAGATACACCCACGTACATCTAGAATAATCATCAATAAATGTTACAAATATGAACTCCCACGCCCTATGGTGAGGGTAGGGGAAGGTCCCCAAACATCAGAGTGAATAAGGTCGAACGGCTTGGAAGAGCCACGACCTTGTCTAGGAGGAAAGGGGGAACGGTGATGTTTGCCCAGTTGACAGGCATCACAGTTGAGAGGAGAGTTGTGCTGAGGTAGATGAGGGAACAGTTGGTGGATGAGACGTGAGGGAGGATGCCCCAGTCGAAGGTGCCACTGAAGAAGATCTGTAGAAGCTGGAGAGAAGACGGTAAGTGCGGATACATCATCAAGGAAGTAGAGACCGCCTCGCTCAAGTCCCAGTAGCAATCGTCCGCTTGGAGTCCGGGTCCTGAAACGAACAAGAAGAAGGAGTAAATGTTACCGAACACTGAAGTTGCTTGCAAAGAGAAGTAACCGACAATAAATTGCACGGAAACTTGGGCACATAGAGGGTATCCGCCAGGCGAAGTGACGGAGTAACTTGAACCATGCCCGTTCCATGCACCGGAGAGGGAGAACCATCCGCAACTAGAACAGGGGGCAACCGATCATGTGTTTCTAGGAGAGAAAAACACTGAGGATTGCCCGTCATATGATTAGTGGCGCCAGAGTCGATTAGCCATTTACCTTGGGTAACCACGTGGGCACTACCTGAAGTCGTGGCCACGGAGGCAGATGGCTTGGAAGTAGTAGGAGCATCACCAGCGGGGCGAAGATGTGGATGCTTTGTCCAGCAGCGGTCAATCAGGTGTCCTGTGGCGACCACAATGAGTACAGAGGTAGCGAGAAGGGCCACGCCCGCCAGAGTGGGTACCACGGCCACTAAATCCACCACGATGAGCCTGGTGGGCATAGGCATCCGGAGCCGGAGGAGCGGCAAGCACGGGCGTTGGAGCAGAGAGGTAACAGCGGCAATGCGGGCAGCAGTAGCATCCAGGGTAGGAGACTCAGCCTCTCCAAGAATTTGCTGCCGGATCATATCGTATGAGTCCGGAAGCCGCAGAAGGTAACAGACCACTAGGAGTTCCTGGAAGTGCTTCAGCTGAGTGGCCACATCTGCAGAGAGAGGACGATTTTGTAGAATCTCAGCGCCAAGGGCTTGGACCTGTTGGTAAGCTGCAGGAGGGGACATGGACTGGCGAGAAAAAGAGATCCGCGTAGAGAGTATAGATGCGAGAGGTTTGGCCCCCCTTGGAGTAGAGAGCGGCCAAGTGATTCCAAGCTTGTTTGACCGTCTCATCGTGACGGATGACAGGAAGACATTCATCAGACAGGCTGTTCGCCAGCCAAGTGCGAACCAGTGCATCATTCGCATCCCAATCATTAAACTCGGCAGAGTCAGTAGGCGGAGGGTCATCGGTAAGATGATGACGCTTGCGCTGAGAGCGGAGAAGAAAAGTAAATGAGACACTCCAGTCGGGATAATTGGGCCCAGAAGCTTAGAGACGGTGCCAAGATTCCCAGAAGCAGGAGAAGAGAAAGCGGTGGGACAACGACAGTAGACGAGGTGGAGCCATCAGAATTGGTCATCCTGGAAGAGAGGTCGCGCGGTTAAGAGGAGAGACCGGGCGAGCAAGAGAAGGAGAGATCGCAGCGGTCACACAGAGACCAGCGGCAAGCAATGCCACGACCAAGCTGCAAAGCACAAGAAGAGAGGCCGCACGGTTAACAAGGAAACCGGCGGGAACGCACGCGAACAGAGAGAAATCGCGCGGATAGGAAGAAACGATCTGCAGCGGTCACGATGACAGACACCAGCGGCCAGAAAAGCCACGACCAAGCCGCAGAACCAACCAGAGGGAGAGAAGTCGGGCGGCTAGCAGACAGACGCGCGAACAGAAGAGGAGAAACTAGGAGGCAAAAGGCAACAGGTCGTGCAGGCAGAGAGCAACGACAAGGAAAGAAGCCGCGCGAGCAGAATGCAAGCCGGCGAAGGAGACAAGCCGGGAAACAGGCCGCGAGAAGAGGACACAGAGGCCGCACGGACAGAAGAAGACCCAATCAGGATGAGTAGACCGAGTCCCTCTGATACCATGTGCGAATAGAAACAAGAGACCGGAAAAACTGGAGTAATGGAATTTTTTATTATCCAAAAAACTGAGTATTACAAAGGTATAGCCTCCCTTATATAGAATGGAGGAGATGAGAGAGAATACAAATACCCAATGTGGGACTAAATACACAAATACATCATCTACAAATCTAACCGCCAAACCGCCCAGGAGACCGCCTAACCGCGCGGTTAGTAGGCACTAACGCCCGGTCACCACCATCAGAGCACGCCGCCAATCCACTGAGATCCAGAGATTAGCCGGCAGACCGCCCGGCTACCAACCCGCCATAGATTAGCCGGCTGACCGCCCGGCTACCAAACCGCCAGTCAAGCCGCCTGTCCGCCCAGGCCTATACAGCAACACTGACCAAATTATAACGATTCCGCCCCCAAACCGGGACGGCAAAGCTTCTTCCCTGCACTTGTTAGCAAAACAAGCAACACAGTAAAACAAGCATCTCATCATAGGTGCACGCTCTCACGGCCGTACACCCCGTGCTCTCAGGGCACTTACTCGGGCAAAGCCAGTCCGAACCCCGTCCGGTCCTCGACTCCACCACCACCCCCAGGGTGGCAAATCTTTGTGAGCATTTAGTCTTCTCAGCCGTAGCCTAGACTCGATCTCCAAACCTCGGTAAGTCCCACGTAAAACTTTAGGTCGCTTTAACCGAGCAGGTGGAGCGGTTAGGGGTACACTAGCCCGTTGCTCACCCCGTCATTGCCATTTGGCCACTGACGCGGACTAAGCTTCCCCAGTCCCAAATAACGATCAAACATGGTACATAGCCCCGCTATGTACCCGGTTGGCTCCCAGGCCACCGATATGACGGAAATGCGTTTCCGTCCAGATTTCCGGGTGCACCTCGGGGTTAATCCCCAGATTCTCTGATGCATTCTACCACATAGCAACCCGAAAACAATCAAACGCTCGGAGTCTTCTCCGGCCAACAAATGCACATCAAATCATCACCGATCCGGAAAACACGTCCGGGTAGGTTCACACAGCATGCCTATGTCCGTACTACGATTCTGGACTCTAACAGGGGGACTTTACATATCTACCCCAAGGAATACCACGATCCCGCCGCACACTCGCGGAGAGGGTTTTTCCCATGCAAAGGAAGAAGAGCTTCACATATGCTCAAGAAGAGAATCGTTACCCTTTCGCTTTTCCGCGGCGCCATCGAAAACTATGCGGTTGGAAAGCACCGCAACGCGTCACCTCTGCGGATCTGGACTCGGATCGCGATTCGGAGCTCCGAACTCCTCCGGCGGCCGGGATCTTGGACTCCTCCTTCCTCCTTGCTCTCCCTCTCTCTAAACTCTTAGAGAGAGAATGGCTAAGGGAAATGAGGATTCCCAACCCTAAATCCCGGATAAAACCACCCAGGAGCAGCCCCCCCACGTCGGATCCAAGTCAAGGAAACGAACGCCCAGATTAGATCTGAAATCATAAATTCTGGGCCGAACACGGGTTGCAACAACCGGCCGTGCCTGGCCGTGTCACCCATTCACCGTCTCGATCGATTCGAAAACCAGCACACGGCCTTTGACACGGCCTCCGACACGCCCGTGTCACCTGCGACACGCCCGTGTCGGGACCCGTGTCACGCCCCCCGTGTGCAATCGACCAACGCTTCGCAGTCAGAGAGGTACATGGCTTGTGACACGGCATCCGACACGCCCGTGTCAAATTTGACACGGCCGTGTTTGTGCCCGTGTCACGGCCCGTGTGCCACACTTGCAAAAACCCTGGAGTGACACGGCCTGGGACACGCCCGTGTCCTTGGCTGTGTTCTACAACTCGACCACCGTCGACCGCCAAAGCGTCGACCGGGACACGCCGTGCCAAACACCCTGTGTCACGCCCGTGACACGCCGTGTCACGCCCGTGACACGCCCGTGTCACGCCCCGTGACACCTGCTCCAAAATTCAGACTGGGCTTAAAACATCACCCGTCCCTCTTTTGAGTTTCGGAGTGTTACATGCTTCGCGTGAGATTACTGACTGCTGGGGCGTTGCGGGCAAACGGGCACTTGCTGTAACAAGAATTTCCTTCTCGTCACTTGCTTGTGGACTTAGGCGGATTTTGGTGGAGAGGCGGTGGCTCGAAGATGATTCAAAGGTGGCTCGAATTTGGCTCGTAGGAGGAATCTGACAGAACTTTGACCTGGGGAGAAAGAAAGCAGAGAAGAAAAAGATGATAAATGAGGTCTGGGGACCTTTTTACAGCCTCCAGGAGATGGTTACGATAGTTATGTGACTATCTGCACACCATAATCATCAATATCATAATTTTAAGTATAGTTTTTGGTGTGTATTATTTGAATATTTAATTTTACTAAATGCAAAGCCCCCACTAACATGCCCCCCCCCCCCCCCCCCCCCCCACCCCCCCCCCCCCCCCCCAACCTACCACTACTGGTGATGGTTACGCAGGTAGTTACCCCCGCGCATGGAAGGTCACACGATCATGGCGGAACGATCAGACGACGGGAAAGGCGCCCAAAGAGGGCAAGAGAGGCGACCGGCCACCACCTCAAGGGTGGCCAACCCCGGCGAAGGTGTGGGGCCGCTGACGTAGTGCTGGCCGGAGGTGCTGCCGGCCGACCACGCTCGGGCGGCACATCGGACGGTCACGATCAATTGGGTTAGAAGGCTGTTTGGCGTGCACCGTTCACCCAAATAGTGTTCCGCATTCCCTCAAGCGTGAAACACATTCCGGGCGGCCGGGGACGAGCACACCTCTCTACGGCCTGCTGTGAAATGCAGTTCTGGCGGAATGCAGGATTCCCCACAACTGCACCAAACCCTAATTTTTATCAAATTGACATTCCAGCAGCTTCTCAAAACTGCATATTTTGACCTTTCGGCCCTATTAAAAACGTGCCACATTCTCCACAAATTATACGAAAAAAGAGCGAAAATGTGCCAAGGAACTAGCTCACTAACCAAAAAAAATCATACATCAGAAAAGTATGCAGCGCTAGAGAAGATAAAAAAACTAATCTTTTTGTTACAAAAATCACATTCTTAATCAAGAAGCATGTCAAAACGTCAAGTAGGGAACACATGGAGTCCTTCACACAATAATGATTATTTGTCAACCTCCATGGCTTGGGCTATTTTAGCTTTCGTCAAGGCCGAAAATCCTGTCTTCCGCTTTTTCTTCCCAACTTGAAACCCAGTCTCTCTCTTTCTTTTCTTCTCAATGCCGTCAATCTGAAACAATAACTTCATAAGAGAACAACTCGACGATAGTTCTGTTTTCTTGCATAGACATTAGAAATCAGCGAAAAAAGCATGAATTCTTAACAAACAGAAGAAGCCCTCTCATAACCAGACATTAAGAAAAAGGATTCTGTGAAGCAGCTATTTGAAAGCACAAAGTGAATGTACTAAACCGAAGGGCGCGGCAGAATTTAAGCATTCAACTTACAAACAGTAGGTGGATGGTGGAAGGGGCCAGGAAGCTACATGAGTTCCCAACGAGGGACTATATTTTCAACACCCTCGTTCACTGGTATTGTTTGTCGATTCTAACACATGAACTTTTTTGTCTATTTGAGTGAAGTGAAATGGGTCATTCGGCCTGGCTTGCTCTGATACCATGCTGAACTTTTGAACCCAACATAAAAGCCAATTTGTCGAATGTGAGAGTGGCTCAAGGCTAACATGAGTTTTCCAAAGATAAAATCACAAAAATTGATGAAACATGCACAATCAAAACATTCACATGCTACCATTTATGTTACTATAGAAATATGCATACTTCTACTTCACCATTAGAGATTCAGAGCACACATTAATTTTCTACTGTCAAGAGTCCAGAGCGAGATTCATTATCTTTTTTTTTCTTAATTGCCAATCAATATATCATTGGAAGGTTTTTATGAGGTTTGTATTTAACAGGAGAGAGTAGCATTGAATGCTTCTTATGTAATTTCTTCAAAAAAATTCTCGATTTATTGTTTTGTTTCTCTTGAATTCCAATAATGTATATGTTGAATTAGTATATTACTAATTTACTATACATTCTTAAGAAATACACATACTTGCCCAAATGTGTCTCATAAAGAAGCCATTGTGAGCCTTTACAAAAATTAAAAAATACATCTCATCACCTTCCTATTATTTTTCCTCCCAGTTTCTTTAAAATACCATCAGCAACAAATGGATATCTAATAGCATCTCAGAAGGGAAAAAAACAAGGGTAGTATAACAAAGACTGATGTTCAAAACTGATTGTCAGAAAAACTTGCAAGATATTATCATTACTTGCGGGTAAAATGCTGTCATTTATAAAAAAAAAATTGCATATACTCAATGATATTTAAACAAAAAAGTTTGAATGAATTCCCAGCCAAACACCTAATGATGCAAGAATGATTAGAGAATTAGGGGAGCAGAACTGTCGGTTTAAGAACTTAGCGCTTTGAATCCTGAGTCACCTTCACTTCCAAATTAAACATTTAGACATGGTGAAATGGCAATTCAAAAATTGTTAGACAGCTGATAGCAGGCATTGGTTTCAATGAATGGAAACACCTCATTGAATGTATCGGTTAAAGGAAAACTTTTGAGCATTCAATTGAGAAAAAAAAGTTACACCCTAGTTCAAAGTTTTTAAAATAAAATAGTTTCAAAATATTGAAAGTATTGCTATAGAAAACAGTTCAGACCATTGTATGGATCTATAAATAATGTTCAAAATGCAATTACAGTTACAAATATACCCAATAAAATTTACAGACTGCCATTGATGTAGTACAATAAAGAAAGAAAGAGTGCAATCTAGCAACAACAAATAGTGAAAAGAAAGGGGGAGGTCATAAAAATTAGCAGGAAAGCAAGCAACTACAAATAGCGAAAAGAAAATGGTCACAATCACAAAACTAGTAAAAAAGAGTATGTCGAAAAAACTATTGATGTATAGGAGAAACTAGAAGGAAAAAAGCAATTGAAACCCTAGCAGGAAGGGAGAGATGTCGGCAAGAAACTTGTAGTCACAGGTCCGCTCTGACTTCGGTGGGGAGGAGATTCTCATGCTCATAGTGGAGATGCTCACGAGAAACATTGCTGGACAGTCGTTGCTCAAGCTATCGGATGCTCTCAGGCATCATGGGGAGGGAATTCTGGCAGGTGGTACCCAAGACAGATGAACGAGGAGGAAAATTTGGTTTTTGACAGGATCTTATTTAGAACAAAATGGACTTGCTTTTGCAGTAATCGAATGCGACTTCAAACCATAGTTAGAGAATGAAGACATGCGACATTGAGGGGATCTGGATTGCCACATCATAGTGAATTCGGTTGTTTTAGGGGTGGGGCACCACACCAAAAATGTGGAGCCCAATAGGGCCTAATATTATTCATCATTACTCTAGAAATACTTTCCCTGAAGAAACTATGTTTCACCTCTGTTGGGTAAATACTCTTCATCGAATGTAGCAAGCACAATAATGATATTGAATATTCTCCAGTAGAATAGGGAATTTGGTAACCCTTTTGCAGACAGTTGAATATTCAGGTCGGATATATTCTTTTAAAATTTTCCTTGCGAATTCCAAATCAATTTTCCTCTCCTTCGTCATCCATTCTTGTGATTCAGATCAGTGGTAGAGCTTATACAGTTGAATTAAAGCTTAAAGTCCACTATAAAGGCCCATTTATTGCTACTTACTTTTTTACCACACCACAATTCTTGATTTGGATCCTCCTCCCTTTGTGTATATATAGAGGTATCAACGTGGTAGGTGTTTCTTTCGCTGCTCTCTTTTGTTTGAGCAGCTGCAACACGAGCTCCTTCCTGCGAGCTCTTGCGACTTCTTGTGAGCTCCTTCAAATTTTTGGCTCCTGCATGGCTGCATCTAGCAGCAACAAATTCTGTTCAGCTGCCTTTTAGATTTTTCAGACGCACCACTGCTCGGTGAACCTCACGTGTCTGTGAACTCCATTTGCAATACTTGCGAGCACTGCCTGCCAGTGAACTACTACCTTCGAGCTTTACCTGCATGTGACTACTACCTTCGAGCTCTACCTGCCTATGAATTGCGGATGCTACACCGCTCGGCAGATCCTCAATCGGAGCTCTGGAGTCTGCAAACTCCGGAATGAAGACAATCTCTGGATCGAGCTCTATAAACTCTACATGCGTCATCTTCCGATCTCTGCTTTGATCTAGACAATGACGCTATGAGCTCTGCTCTAGACTACGACAATGTGAGTTGGATCACGTCGAAAGCCCTAGACGTAAACTATAACGCAATCGACTGCGAGCTCTGTTCCCGAGAGATCCAGTGAGCTCTATTCTAGGAATCACCATTCCCACGATCTTCGTTCCTGCGAGCTCCTGTGAGCTTACTTCCCGCAAGGTCCTTCCACGAACTTCGATTTGCGGTTTGGAGTATCTAAATGGCGAGCTCCTCGAATTTGAGTGTTCAGACCCCCTCTCCTATTACGAACTCTCCAGGTAGCGATCATACGCGGACCCATGGTTCCTCCAGCTACTTCTGAAATACCAGCGTGCCTTTGGACGGTTCCAATTTTTGTTAATGGTCTCGGACGGCGCAACATGTCATTACCATCCATCAATTGTATGGGTACATTGATGGGACCATTGTTCAGCCTCCTAGTACAAAAACCTCGTGGTGAAGTGGGATGTTGACAATTCTCTGGTGGTCTCATGGCTTCTCTACTCCATGTCTCATTTATTCTATCGTAGCTACATGCTTTGGACCTTGACTTTGAGATATGAATCGGGCTTGACAGACTTATTCTCAAATTGGTAGCTCTATCCAGTGTACAAGCTCACTTAGCGTCCTCTTGAACTCAAGGAGACTCCTCTAGCACTGCCACATGCTTATATGGGTTTGAACACCTCTATCAAGAACTTGACTACACTGAGGACTTCACTTCGGCATACAAATGCCGACTCCCGTGCATTGAAAATAAAGGAGGACCACTATCGTTACCATGTATTCCTTGTGGGCCTTACTATAGAGTTGGACACAATCCGCATGCATGTCTCAAAGCGTCAGCCTCTTTCCTCTCTTCGGGAAGCATTCAGCATGATCTTTGGTCTATTTAATCTCCCATCGCAACGAGAACATTAAATGGAACTTTAGGGTGTTTTGGAATTTATTTTCAACACTGTTGTAGATGTCATTGGGCATGTCCGATGTGTTTAATGATGTCATTTTAGAAAAAACATAACACTGGTATCTATGAAAAATATGATTTTGTATTATGATTGTCAATACATGGATATTTCACGATATATTACCGATGTTAGAACATGTGGAGTCCAAGCAGACTAACGGTCTGGTTTGGCGGACAGGACTGGCGGATTGGTCTTGCGGTCTGCCTATCTGGTAGTTATGGCTGTGTTACCGCACGGATGATTGAGCTCAAGTCCTGGTGGTCTGACGACTTGGTTTGGCGATCAGCATGGGTGAACCGCAATGCAGTCTGGTGATCAATGTCAATGGCGGTGCGGTCTGGTGACTATCAAGGTTTTACCACTTTGGTCTATTAGAGCCAGGTCTGTCGATCAACCCAGAATAATCGTTGTTGCAGACTGGTGGTTAGCTTTAATGTAACCACAGCTGTTACTCCTGGAGTTGTCTGTCGCATGCTGACAGATCAGGCCAGAGCATCCTTGTTGATATCATCTCTAGTTGTGTAGTCGTGTGGTTAGCTTGTTTAACCGCACAACCCGCGCGGTCTATTTTTTTCTATCCGCCTAGTCGCCTGTTACATACATTATGTATATTGTAGTCCCACATAGCCTGTTGTATCCCCCCCCCCCCCCCCCGTTTTCTATAAATTGGGGGCATACTCATGTATTATTCACTTTTTGGAGCAATAAAAAAATCCATTTATTTAGATTTTCTCACATGGTACCAGAGCTCGCCGATCCGTTTGCTCTGATTTCAGCTTTTTGGGTGTGCGACAGTGTAAGCGGTCTGTTCTTTTTTAACCGCTTGCTCTTCACTTTGCTAGTTCGGTTACTCACTTAACCTCCTCTCCTTGTGGTTTGTGTGGTATTCTTTCTTAACCGCGTTCCTCTTCTCTTTGCTTTCTGACCCTTTTGCCGCTCTCCTGCCCGCCCCTTTTCTCCTCTCATGTGCTTTCTCTAACCGCGCGGTTAGAGTTTTCTTTGCCTTCTTTCTTATTGTTTTTTCATGCTTTCTGTGATCTCGCTCTCTTCGAGCGGTCTCTTCACTCTCCTTGCACTTTTCGCGGTCTCGCTTTCTTCGAGCAGTCTCTCTCTGTCCGCGCCTCCTGTTCTAACCACCGCTTTAATCCCCACTTCTTCTGGCAGTCTTGGCACTGCTTCCAAGCTCATCGGCCAAATTATTCAGATTGGAGTGTTTCCTTCGTATTTTTGTTGCGGTCTCAACGTAAGCGTCATCATCTCATTGATGATCCTCCTGCACGAGGATCTGTCGCCTTTGATGACTGGGACGCTAGTGACACTCTGGTTAGAACATGGCTTGCCAATAGTCTTTTTGATGAGTGATTTCTCATCATTCGCCATGATGAGACGATTAAGGGCCTTAAGGCTTCTTGGACTCATCTTGTTGCTCTATACTCTAAGGGACTTCAAACTTCACGTATATACACGTATGCGGATCTGTTTGCGCGTCCCACAATGACTTTTGTTTGTTGCCTATCAGGAAGTGCAAGCTCTTGGTGTTGAGCTTCTTCAGCATCGTCCCTTCTCTGCTGATCTTTGCTGTGAGCAACGCAAACACTTTTAGGAACTTCTGGTGGTGTGTTATCTGCTTCATTTGTCATAGTCTTATGATATGATCCGACAACAAATTCTCGGAGAGACAGACTCTCCTACTCTTGATGTCATTACTGCGCGCATCTCCGCTGTCATTATATCCTTCCTCAGCGTCCTTTGCTTGCCTCTCCACCTCCTCCTGACATTGTTGCTCATCCAGCTCAACGGGGCAATCCTAGTGGCTGTGGAGGACACTCCGGTGAACGTGGTCCGTCTCGATTCCTCTACTCTCTCCTCGCTCTGTTAAGTGCATCTTCCTTGGCTGCTGTCCAACTCAAAAGGGGTATCGGTGATATGATCCCCTTCTCCGAAAACAGTATGTTTCCGTTGATGTCACTTTCTTTTAAGATGCTCCTTACTTTCCTCGCACCTCTACTCTCTTACCGTCTGATGGTCCCTCTTCTCTAGTTATTGTCTCTGCACCTCTACCTGAGCCTACTCTTCCTCCTCTTCCTACATCAGTCTCTGATTCTCCATCTTTTTCTTCGGACACCAATGTTGTCAGGATCGCGATCCAGATCATAGGATCGCACAATCCTACGATTCGATCCAGATCGCAAACAGGATCGAACTCGGCCTCTTTCGATTGGGAGCGCGATCCGGATCGTAGGATCGGTAGGATCGCGATCTGATTCCGATCCTACGATCCCGATCAATTTATAAAAATCAACCTCGTGCTCGGTAATACACTATTTCACCTTCCCGAGTCCCGGCAGCTATTTCCGTTCTGCACCCAGCTCCCGACGGAAACCCTATTCCACCCACTCCGCTCCCAGGTCTGCTTCTTCTTCTTCTTCTGAGTCCCGACAGAAACCCTCCTAGGTCTTCTTCTTATTATTATTTTGATTTCCTCTCTTCTTCTGATTTTATTTAAACCCATCTAGGTCTTCCTCTTCTTCTTTTGATTTGATTTCTTCTTCTTTTGATTTTGATTTCTTCTTCTTCTTTTGATTTTGATTTCTTCCTTCTGATTTTGATTTCTTCTGCCTCGCAGTCCTACTCCATATCTGCGTCAGCGGAAGCCACCTTCGTCCTCCAGGTACAATAAGCTACTATAAATTTATGGTACAATATACTAGTTTATGCAGCACTTGAATAGGTTCAAATATCTCTTAAGATGAAATGATGCTAGTTTATAGCAGAGATAGGTTCAAATATCTTGATATTAGAGTCACTTTCAAATATCTCTTAAGATGAATGATGCTAGTCTATTGAAGGGATAGGTTCAAATATCTTGATATTAGAGTCACTTAAGCATATATTTAAGATCAGTACTCATTTTGTATCTCTTAAGATGAATGATGCTATAAAAAGTAATGATTTTTACCATTTATTTAACAATTTCCTATTTTAAGAAACTAAACATGTCATAATGTTGATTTATATTTCCTTCAAATTTCCTATTTTAAGAAACTAAACATGTCATAATGTTGATTTATATTTCCATCAGAAATATAAGTTGGACAAACTTTTTAACTTATTGCAAGAAATTCAGTGCTTCGGCTTTTTGGAATTTTGATGTTCATTAGTTCTCTTTCTGGTAGCTAATGCACAATGTTCTTAATTAAAGAGTGTACTTGTTTGCTACTTCCTAATTTTATTAGGTTTATCAGTGCATTAACTACTTGAAATGTTTATTTGTTTTATTTTCATTATGGTTAAATTGTTTTATTATCTAGATGTCCACTTTGGGTTCTGCACCTTCTGGTTCAAATCTCATTAGTAAAAGTACCGAAAAAATGCATCTGGTGCTAGAAGTGATCCAGGTTAAGAGCATGGGATCGAAATTGACAGTACAACCAAAAAAATGCAGTACAAATATTGTCTAGTCATTAGATCTGGTGGAATATACAGGTTGAAATATCATTTAGCAGGAACAAAGTTTAACGTGGAAGCTTGCACAAAAGTACCAGAAAATGTGAGAAATCAATTTTTGAGAATTCTTCAAGCAATTGGAGCGCATTTGAGATGGTGAGCTCAATTGCACTAAAATATCATCACAGACAACTTACATGTAAGATTAATTCTTGTATTAGTATTCTTACTGTTTTTTATTGTCATGATATTTAATAGGTGCACTCCAAAAAAAAATTGTTTGCATCAAAAAAAAATGAATGATCTAATTTTTGTGATGTACAATATGTGAGGGTAATAGAATGACAAGATAGAAGGGATACACAATTGAAGAAAAAGTTCTATAATTTCGAGGATATCCCTTCGGATGATGAATGGATCACGGAGAGGGAAGATCCAGTTCTTCCACGTAAGGGCAACTGGCTGAGGATGCTTCGAAATACACATGAAACTTATAGTGCGAGAGTGCAGAAAGGAATAATGAAGAATCCGCTAAAGAAGTTAATGAAGAAGGTAAATTTTATAATAAATGAAGAATATTCTCAAAATTCAATTTTTCACTTTTTAGTATCAACTATCAAGTATCAAAAACTCATTTAATTAAATTCATTTATTGTAGGTGAAGTCGAAGATCTCACCCTAAGGCGCAGTGATCTCAATGTTACTAAGTATATTAGTGAGGGTGAATGGGATGACGATGAGGATGTCAGTGGTGGTGATGAGGAAGATGCAATTATTGGTGATGAAGATATGATGGATGTGCCTGTTAATGATTTTATGATAGACCTACTCACCAGTCTCACCTACCTACTCTTGGATTTGTTATTTTGTTTTAGACATTATTTTTGTATTTCCTATTTGATGGGTTGAATGACTCCTATTTGACGCGTCTATTAATGATTTGTGTGAGTTCATAACTAAAGTTGATTTTACTTGTTTAACTGGTAAACAGACATATTATTGTTTACATTTTTTCATCTACTGTTAGTTTGTTACTTGATATTGTTTTACTCATACTGAATTTGTCTTCAGTTGTAACAATTTTTTATGTTTTATTAGATAAATAATATGTTGCATAACAAACCAGATCATGCACTTTCTGAAGGTTAGTGTAATATTTTTCTTAAAACATATGCAATTACATACAATTCCTCATTCATGCTATCAATTTATGTTGTGTTGATTTTGTGGGAGTGCTATGTTAATAAACTCTTGATATATCATTTCTTGGACAAATGCAAGTAGGTCTTTCTTAAATTAAGCTGAAGCTTCTCATATGCGATAAGGTTCTGTAACTCAAGGCTCTCCATGTTATTGTTTATTTTAAGTCTTACTTTATGAATGTAGTAGGATCTTACGATCCTCGATCCGATCTTACGATCCTCGATCTAATCCTACGATCTGATCCGATTCAACCCCCGAAACAATCCCAGCTAGGATCTCGATCCTGACAACCTTGCCTGACACTGCTTCTCTGCCTGAGTCATTGCTGACAGTTCCTGGGTCAGCAGTCTCTCCAACGGATGGATCTGATACTGCAGACAGGTCGGACTTTAATTTTCCCATTGCTCTTCGGAAGGGGGTTCTGACATGCACTCAGCATTTCATTCATGATGTTGTCTCATATGCTCCAGCTTGAGGGGGAGTGATAGAACATGTGGAGACCAGGAGGACCGGCTGTCTGGTTTGGCAGACAGGACGGGCAGACTGACGGGTTGGTCTTGCTGGCTGCCTATCTGGTAGATCTGGCTGTGTTACCGCACGCTTAGTTATTAAAGGCGCAAGCCACACCAAGGTGCAAAGGGGTTTTGGAGCCTAGACGCAAGGCGCAGGCCTGACGAAGACAAAACACATCGACATTCATTTTAAATAATCCGCATCAAACATAATTTCAGCTTCTCGATCAAATCTTTTATCTAGTCTACTAATTAATCATTCAATGTCATCATTTTTATCTCTTAAAAAATAGAATCAATGTGGTCACTTGTATTATATTAAGTTTCAAAGCACAATTGTCTTTCACAAACACAAAATCAATAAAAAAAATCGAGTTCTTACATTATTTTTTCTTAATTTTTGAAGAAAAAAATTTAAACAAAATTATCGCTCATGCGCACCTTTTATATTCCAAAGGCGCAAATAAGGCGCACGGAGGCGCAAATAAGACGCACGGAGGCGCAAACCTCTGAGTCTAGTGAGCCTTGAGCCTTAGGTGTGTCTGAGGCGCGCCTTTAATAACATAGATCGCACGGATGATTGAGCTCAAGTCTTGGCGATCTGAAGACTTGGTTTGGCGATCAGCAAAGGTGAACCGCGGTGCGGTCTGGTGATCAATGTCAATGGCGGTGCGGTCTGGTGACTATCAATGTTTTACCGCTCTGGTCTGTTAGAGTCAGGTCTGTTGATCAACCGAGATTAATCATTGTTGGGAACAGCCGATTAGCTTCAATCTAACCGCAGCTGTTAATCTTGGAGTTGTCTGCCGCATGCTGACAGATAGAGGCCAAAGCATCCTTGTTGATATCATCTCTAGTTGCGTAGTCATGCGGTTAGCTTGTCTAATTGCACAAACCACGCGGTTTGTTTATATATATCTGCTTAGTCGTCTGTGACATACATTATGTATTTTTTAGTCTCACATTGTCTGTTGTATTCTCTTTTTTCCCCGTTTTTTATAAATAGGAGGGCATACTCATGTATTATTCACTTTTTGGAGCAATAAAAAAAATCCATTTATTTAGATTTTCTCACAACCGATATTTGACAATATATCATGGGGAAAATGACATTTTTTGATGATATACAATATTGATCAAGAACGTTGAAACTTGAAAAAAATGGATAGAAATAAGGTATACCTTAAGAATTTGTACAAGCTAGTGTTCTTGTATCTATTAATTATTATAGTTATGTATGCTTAGTTTAGTTAATTGCTAGCGTTAAATATTTTTGCCAGATAATTGTTATTGTTATGACTTAAGAATGTTATTCTATATTTGGTTAATTTCTAAAGGAATGTTTAATTTGTATTGTTAGTGACTTAGTGTTATAAATTTTATAATATTGATTTTGCATATGATCAGTAACATTATTTTGATTTCATGCTTCATTTCTTGATTGCATGTTTTATCAACTGATATGACTTTATGTTTATCAATTTGATTACGTGATATAAATTTTGCTTATCAATTAAAAACTGATTGTGTTGAACAATGTTTAATGTGTTTACCGATTTGAGATCCCTACTAACTAAACAAAATTCAACTTCGATTGTAGTCAATTATTCCCCAAACATTTAATGATTCACGTTGTCAAATATTTTTGAATATAATTGAATTGAGTAGGTTTTATACTCGTTAATTAAATGAGTAAATTTTATTAGTTCATCAAGAAAATTTGCATAACATCACCAAGTTAAATGTGAATACAAGTATATGATTTCATTCATAGTAAAAAATAACTGTTATAATATTCAAAGAAATAAAAAGGATTTCCCTGGCCCTTTTATGGATAATATCTCTTTAGATTATCTCTACTTCATGTATTAGCCATGTTTTTGCTTTCACAAGTGGAAATTTTGTAAGTGTAGAGAGAAATGAAAGGTGCAATTTTATTCTTCCACAAAAGGGTATAATATAGGAGATAGAACAAGACACCCAACACTGATAGGCGGTGTGGGACTAAACTCAATAATATAAATACTACTAACTCTAACACTCCCCCTCAAGCTGGAAAGGAAACCTACAGCTTGAACACAACATAAAATGGAAGGTAAAAGAAGGGTGGCAACATGGGACAAAACAGCAGCCACCGAAGCCCAACTGCGTGTCACCGGGGATACTACAACCGGGCAAAGGTCAAACGACGTTGGTCCACAAACCGACCATGATCACGCTGGATACACCCGGAGCTGAAACTAGGTCAACCAAAAATGTCAAACCATTCCTACCACAAAGCGAAGAAAAGAAACGGGGAGACACAAACAACAGACGAAATCAACCTGTGGGTCATGTGTGACAAAGGTAGGAGTCGGGAAAGAGGCATCTGATTCGCCGTTATCACAAACACTTCCCCTCACGTGGAGAGGCCATGACATACACTACCCCTCACGTAGACCACGTGCACGTGTGGGACCCTCGTCGGGTACATGAACCCAGATCATGTGGAGAAAGGCCGAAATCGAAAAGAGACACAAACAACAACACAACAACCAGAAACAACTTAAAAAAAACTAGACTGGGAAGAAGAAGAAGAGGCTCATGCGCAACAGCAGCAACATGGATCCACCAAGCCGAAAGAGGAGGCGGCAAGCAAGAGTTGTCGACGGCCGGAGCAGCAAGACCAGGCGGGAGGAGGCACGGTCCTGCAAATCAAGCACAGATGGAGGTGCTGGAGGAGGAGGCGCAGCGACAATAGAAGGCCGACGGGAGAAGCTGAGCGCGCAGCCGGCAAGGAGCAGGACAGAGAAGCAGCACGACAGCGCAGAGGAGCGGTGCAGAGGAGCAGCGCAGAGAAGCAGCACGGCAGCACCGAGGAGAAGCGCGGAGGAGCGGCGCGGAGGAGCGGCGCGGAGGAGCGGCGCGGAGGAGCGGCGCGGAGGAGCGGCGCGGAGGAGCGGCGCGGAGGAGCGGCGCGGAGGAGCGGCGCGGAGGAGCGGCGCGGAGGAGCGGAGCGGAGGAGCGGCGCGGAGGAGCGGCGCGAAGGAGCAGCGCGAAGGAGCAGCACAGCAGCACAAAGGAGCAGCACGGCAGCGCAGAGGAGCGGCGCAGAGGAGCGGCGCAGAGGAGCAGCGCAGAGAAGAAGCACGACAGCACAGAGGAGCAGCACGACAGCGCAGAGGAGCGGCACGGCAGCGCAGAGAAGCAGGCGTCGGCGTCGATGAAAGAGCAGACGTCGTCGTCGACGGGAACGAGCGTAGCAGCACACGGGAGCATCCAGCGGCACGGCGTCGATGGAAGAAGCGGCCACTCCCGTCGATGGAGTCAATCGGACACTTCGTCAACAGGAGCGGGCTAGGTTACTTCCCGTCGGAAGCCCTAGCAACACGGACGCGAAAAAACGGGACAGGGGAGAAGCGCTCGGAAACGGAAGCACGGGTCGGGGGAGGGGGAAAACAGTGGAGGAAGCGGAATCGGAAAAAAAAATATTTTTTAGGTTTCAGATCAAATCCTTTGATACCATGTAGAGAGAAATGAAAGGTGCAATTTTATTCTTCCACAAAGGGGCATAATATAGGAGATACAACAAGACACCTAGCACCGATAGGCGGTGTGGGACTAAACTCAATAATATAAATACTACTAACTCTAACAGGAAGCGCTAATGAGAAGTGCATCTTTGGCAATGCATGGTTTAGTCCAATTTGCATTGAGCTTTCCAAAGTAAATGATTTTATTACGACATCAACCTTCATTAAAACTAATTTCTTTCAATGAATTGATTTATCCCGGTACATTTATAAAAATATTTTGACACCCGCCTTTTTATTTGTTCTTGTAAAATTGTTGATAAGTTATGTGTTTCTTCTATAAAATCATGCGCAACCAAATGTTTTTTTTCATACTCTTATCTATCTTGTACCCCTTCGACGAATGAAGCTCCTACTCGCAGATTTTGGACTTTATAGTCAAGTGGAATAAATCTTTTGACCCATGAGATAGCTCAAAAGGGATCTGGTTAGAGGTTGTAGAAGTTATCTGTAACACCCATAATACTAAAGGAAACAAATCAATCCAATTCCTTTTTGCACCTTCAGCCTTAGTAGGAGGTTAATGATTAACTTATTTACTGCCTTGACTTATTACTTCTAGAATGATATACTAAAGATAGCTTCAATTGATTCCCTAAACTTTGAAAATACTTACCCAAGCCATTATATGCAAATTGTATTCCATTATTTGTCACTATTATAAGCGATATCGTATGTCGACAGATAATATATCCCCATAAAAATTCTATAAAATTTGTCAGTAGTCTTTGCCAACAATGTTGCCTCTATTCACTTCATAAAGTAGTCAATTATTACGATAAAATCTTCTTTTATCGCTCACTAGGGGAAGTGGTTGGAGCAAAATCCTTCCCCAAATGGAAGCCATAAGCTTGTAATCACTCTCATCTTTTAAGCAGGTCATAAATGTAAAGTCACATCCCACTGACATTGTTGACATCTTTTGCAAAACTACCCACATCTTTCACCATAAAGGGCCAATAACAACATAAGTTCACCCACCTAAATGACGCATCCACATTCTCCCGGATGAACTTTAATGAGCACTCACGGTGATTTTTCATCTGTAATGCATTTAGCGAATGGAATTGTCTTTTGCATAAATCATTGTTTATCAATGTGTAGTGAGTGTCTTCCAAAGTAAACATTTGCTTCTTTTGTATAGATAGGTGATAATTGGGTAGAGAGGATGAAAGAATCCATCCAACTCTCTCTTCCTCTTCAATGTTTGGATAAAATAATTCAGCGAGTGTAGTGCCAATTAGAGACCTATACTTACCAAGTAGGTATGCTTTCACATTTCTTTTCATTGGGAATTTAATCAACAGAGAAAGATTCGCAATATCAATTTATCCTTACCTTGAAAAAGTATTCCTTCAAATTCAAATTCTTATTCATCTATTCTCAACAAAACAGTATAATCGCTACTTGTAAATCAATAAACATGTAAATCTTTGATCATAAGGCTCTTATCCTATATAAGTCAAGTAATGCCTCATATTCTGCTTTATTATTTGTGGAAAGAAGAAAAGCCTTAGGGTACGTTCGGCGCGCAAGTATTGGCTTTCTGGAATTGGCTTTGGTCAGAAAACCAATATCTACAGGAATTGGTTTTGTGCAGAAAACCAATTTTGTTGTTCGGCTGCATGATAGAATTCAGCGAATGGAATTAGTATTGATATGTTAAAGTTGTTCGGCTGCACAATGGAATTGGTTTTCTGAAATTAAATTTTTAAAAATTTAAACCAACAAAGTTAACTAGTACTGATAATTAAAGTTCAGGATTATAATTACATTCTCTCGCACAAATATTGTTCATAATTAAAAATACAAAAATAGATAAATGTTCGTCATCGATTAAAGAAGGCACAAATCTAGCGATCAAACTGCATTCGCAGCCATACGCCCTTCATGTCTTCAGGTAGCCTCATGAATATGTCACGTTTGACATTATCATGCCAGAGTATATCCATCTCCTTGAGAAAATCACCCCGGTCTAAATCTGTCATCTGAGCTAGTGCGACATATATGTAATCAACATTGCTAGTTGACTTGCCCCCCCCCCCCCCCCCCGCTGCCTTTTCCACGGAATTTATACAGGATAAGGAACAAGTCATACCCAATTTTATACATGATAAGGAACAAGTCATACCCAATTTTATACCAATTTCATACCAGAAATTTATACAGGAAAAGGCAAAAAAAAATCTGGAATGAAGAAGAAGAACAGAGGAGGGGGAAGAAGGAAGGAGGAAGAAGAGGTAAATGCGGAAGACTGTGAAAAAAAGGAGGAAGAAGAGGAAAAAGGGGGAGACGGTCAAAAAAAAATCTGGAATGAGAAAGAAGGAGAAGAAGAAGAAAGATGAGGAAGAAGAGGAAAATGCGGCAGACGATGAAGAAGAAGAGAGGAGAAGAGGACTCGAACGAAAACAGTGAAGAAGAAGAGGGGAGGAGGAAGAAGAGGAGGAGGTATACCTGCGGCAGAAAAATGGAGGAGGACGATCGGAGAATCGGTGGTGTCGGAGCGGAAGACCTTCCGTCGGCTGCGATCGGGGAAGAGGAAAAAACGCGAAAACCTAGCTCTGGAGGTAAGAATCTGGGGCTCGTGCTTTTGGTTAGGATTAAAAACCGGCGGCTTGTACCCTAAAACCAATTCCTGTCTGAATCTGTCCCGTCGAACACATGAATTGGCTTTACTGTAGTCCAAAGCCAATTCCCCAAAACCATTTTCGTCCCGCTGAACAGACCATTACTAGACCATTACTGCTTTTTGAAATACAAATATAGGACTCTTTAACACTATTCCCAGACCAATCAACTTTGAGCTAGATGCTCCATCTACTAACACTTTCTTAGAGCTAGCAGGTGCGAGCTCCTTCTCTACATCATTCTCAAACGTAAAATCATCAACAAAGTAGGCTTGAATTTCTGACCTAGTGTTCATTTGGCATTGTGTTTTTGCTGCGGTGAGTTTGGACAAACATGTCGCCATCATAAAATATGTTTGACATGACAACTGTTATAACCACCACCCAAAAAAATGCTAATTTTAAACATAAAAGTGGAGGGAGTTTCTTAGATGAGGTGGGGCATTCATGAACGACAGTTCCTAACCATCGCATTCATGACCGTCACCGCCATGCCAAACGGACCCTTAATCGGCGTGCGAGGTGTATACAACAAATTGAATTTGCTAAACTCTATTGCCCACTTCATAAGTTGTTAAAAATATTTTCGCATCTGAGGTTAATGAATTAAGAGGATGGTCGGTTATCACCTGAATTAAATGTGTTGGGAAGTAATGTCTCAAACTCCTTGCACAAAGATGACCAAAGCTAGCTTCTCTATGATAAGATATTTCAATTCGAAACCAATTATTTGTAAACTTGCATAACACAATCACTTGATATTTCAATTCGAAACCAATTATTTGTAAACTTGCATAACACAATCACTTGCTTCTTTGTTTCTTCTCTAACGAGTACTCAACATATAATATCCTTGTCAACTCCTATATTGAGAAAAGCTAAGTCTCCTTCGATAAGATTTTGCATAAGTGATAGGAAAAGATCCAAACCTTGTATATACTTCTTGAATAATACAAATACAAGTAAGAGTACAAATATATAGGAGAGAAGAGAGAGAAAGCATCATATACAGAAGATGTGGGACTAAACAAAAAGACAATAAATGGGCCAACTTATTGGGCCTTTACATTACTTTTCCCTATATTCTCTAACACTCCCCCGCAAGCTGGAGCGTAAAAGTCGTAGGCACCAAGCTTGGACAAGAATTGATGGTACAATTTTCGTAATAATGTCTTGGTGAGAATGTCAGCAACTTGATCAGAGGCAGGAACATGCTCAAGCTTCAACTTCTTCAATTGAACCTTTTCTCGAACAAAGTGGCAGTTAACTTCATTGTGTTTGGTTCGCTCATGAAACACAGGATTTTTTGCAATGTGCATGCAGCCTGACTGTCGCACAACAAAACTGATTGTGAGGATAATTCAACTCCCAGATCCCCAAGGAGACTCTCAAGTCATGTGAGTTCTGATACAACAGACGTCATCGCACGGTATTCAGGCTCAGCAGATGAGTGAGCAACCACAGATTGTTTCTTGCTACGCCAGGTGATGAGATTTCCTCCAAAGTAAGTACAGAAGCCAGTCGTAGACCATCGATCATCAAGAGAACCGGCATAATCCACATCAGAGTATGCAACAAGAGAAAGAGACAAGGATGACGTATACACGAGTCCCTGTCCAGGAGCAGTCTTCAGATACCTGAGAATCCGTTCGACTGCCTGAAGATGAGAAACTCGTGGCGTGCATAAATCAGCTGACCACTCCAACTGCAAATGAGATATCGGGTCTTGTAACCGTTAGGTATATTAGTTTTCCCACAAGACGTCGATAGTACTGTGGATTTGGAAATAGAGAGTCAGACTCAGATCCTTGAGCACATGACTTGTGGTTGACATCCATCGGGGTTTTCGCAGGTGGCATCATGAGAGTCCAGCATCTTGTAGAAGGTCAATGCAATACTTTCGTTGAGATAAGACAAGGCCATCAGGTCGTCTTGCTACCTCAAGGCCAAGAAAGTACCGAAGATTTCCCAGATCTCTTATTTGAAATACAGAATTTAAGTGTTGTTTAACATGTTGTATCCCCGCGAAATCGTCACCAGTATTCAAAATGTCATCCACATAAACAAAAAGTATAACCTTCCCAGTTGACTGATGACGAGTGAAGAGAGAGAAATCAGCCGAGCTTCTCTTGAAACCAACCTCACGAACAACGTTACTGAACTTCTCAAACTACGTCCGAGGAGACTGTTTGAGACCATAGATAGATTTTCGAAGCAAACATACACGAGACTCCCACCGTGGTCTCAAACCTGGGCGGTTGATGCATGTAAACAGTTTTAGTAAGATCACCATTCAGGAAGGCATTTTTGATATCAAGCTGATGGAGGGGCCACTGGCGATGAACAGCTACGGAGAGCAGGACCCGAACCGAGTTTAACTTGGCGATAGGGGAGAAAGTCTCATCATAATCATGGTTGTATTGTTGAGTGAACCCTCGTGCCACAAGCCGAGTTTTCAAGCGATCAATTTTGCCATCCGCCGTCTGCTTGACTGTAAAAATCCACTTGCAACCAACACAGCTATGACCAGGACGGAGAGAGACAAGATCTCAAGTCTGATTGCCCCATAGAGCAGTCATTTTCTCATCCATGGCAGTACGCCACCCCGGATAGTGGAGAGCTTCCTGCACAGAGTTAGGTATAGAAATAGAGGATAGAGAGAGGGCAAATGTAAGAAGTGGCGGGGAGAGGCAATGTAAAGATACATAATTGGCCAATGGATGAGCCGTAGAGGTTGATGTCGAATCAACAGACCGCGAGACCACACCGGTTGAGGGAAGCTGCTGCAGGGCATCAGAACATAGAGTACGACGAGTGAAAACCCGAATGACGGGTGGTTTGGAGGGGACTAGCGGCGGAGGTGCGGGAAGAGAAGAGGGGAGATGTACATGTAACTGGAGTAGGTGTGGAAAGGAGATGGAAGCGGAGACGTAACTGGAATTATGGGTCGAGGTGGAGGGGCAGAAAGAAGAAAAGGATCAGTAGGAACTGTGTAATAAGGATGGTCCGCGTGAAAAGAGACATCGGCAGAGACAACCACCTTACAAGTAGCAGGACAATAACAGACATACACTTTCTGAATGCGAGAGTATCCAACAAACATAGCTTTGGTAGCACGAGGGGCAAGTTTGTCATTTGAGGGGCCAAGAGTATGGACATAACAGGTATATCCAAACACATGAGGTGTGAGGGAGAAGAGTTTCTTGGATGGGTATAGGAGAGTCATGGGGGCCACAAAGTGGAGGATAGACGAGGGCATGCGATTGATAAGATGACATGCAGTGGAGACAGCAAAGTTCCAATAGAGAGGGAGAACCTGCATTTGAATCATAAGAGAGCGAACAACATCAAGAAGGTGGCAATTTTTCCGTTCTTCGACGTCATTTTGTTGAGGGGTATACGCACACGAAGTCTGATGGATAATACCAAACTCGGCGCACAGATTGGAGAAGGTTCGACCGGTATACTCACGAGCGTTATCAGTACGGATAATTTTAACACATGTGGAAAACTGTGTGCGAGTCTTGGTAAGAAAAGTATGGAAAGTCGATGTGAGTTCGGTACAATCACGAAGGAAGTATAACCAGGTAAACCGTGAGTAATCATCAATAAAGGTTACAAAGTACCGATAGCCAAAAACACTAGGGATCTTATAGAGTCCCCAAATATCAAAATGTATGAGCGAAAAAGAAGCATCGCTCCTAGTATAGGGAGAAGTAAAAGTGACACGATGTTGTTTGTCAAAGATATACGATTCACAAAAGAACTCCTGAAGAGGAACACCTGGAAGAGCTTTCTTGAGAATCTGGAGAGGAGCATGCTCAAGATGACGATGTCAGTCAACGGATGAGATAGTGGTAAGAGCAGTAGAAGGAACATCAAGAAGATACAACCCGTTGGACAGCCGCCCCCGACCAAATATAGTCTGCATTAGTCGATCCTGCACAACAAAAGAAGAACGGGAGAAGGTTACACAACAGTCAAAGTCCTGAGTAAGACTGCTAATAGATAGAAGATTAAAGGGGGACCCCGGAACATGAAGAACCGGGGATAAGGAGAGGGAGGGGGTAAGAAACAGATGGGCAGCGCCAGAAACCGGTGTCGTGTCATCATTAGCCACAGTGATAAACTTGGGATAATCAGAAGCTAAGTACTGTGACGGCTTCTGTGGAGAGAGATGATGTGTGGCACCCGAGTCCATAATCCAGTGAGAGTCGCGGGAGAGGCAAGATATCCCTTTATCAGAGATAGAGGCCACGGATCCAGAGGAACTACTAACCATCCATTGGAGCTGGTGAAGTTGAGCACGCAAAGCAGCAATGTCGTCACTAGTGGGTGAGGGAGGTGTGGAGGCAGCTGAAACAGTAAGCAAATCTGACGTCGTGCAGACTGAAACAAAGAGCAGCGAGAAGGCAACCTGCTCGAGCGGTTAAAACAAGACCGCAGACTGCACAACAATAGCCCGGAAACTAGGGCTGATATCGAGTCGAGTTCGAGTGATTTTGACTCGGCTCGAAATCGAAATTTTCGACTCGAACTCGGCTTGAAATCGAAATCGATTTCGAGTCGAGTCGGCTCGACTCGAAATGGCTCGATTCTGAGTCGACTCGAAATCGAATCGAGTCGGCTCGAAATTGAGCAATTTTTCTTTTTATTCCTATTTGGCTCAAAATTAAATTGGACAACGTAAAAATTTAACAAACAAAACACTTAAAGGCTCCATTCTTTTTATTTTGATTTAAATTTTATTATTTTTAATTTAAAATAAGAATATATCAATAAATAAATATTATATTTAATTAATTCGAGTTGATTCAAATCATATTTCGAGCGATTCAGGGCTGGCTCGAAATCAGATTCGAGTCAAATTGAATCGACTCAAATTGAGTCGAATCAATTTTAATCGATTCCGATTCGACTCAATTTTCGAGCGAATTTCGAGCGACTTTCGAGTTTCGAATAATATGCTCAGCCCTACCGGAGACTAGCCGGGCAAAAATAGAAGGCCGGCAGGCACAATAAGGCAATATTGTCTGCAGCGGCAGAAGAAGAGACCGAGCGGCAAGGACTTGCAACCAAGCAGCGCGGCAAGGCGAAACCGCAGCGGTCAGCAAGCAGAAGTAGCAGCGGCAAACCGTGTGGCAAGCAGACCAGATCGCGGCGAACAGAACAATCCGCAGTGAATATACACCAAGTGGCCAATCGGCAAGGAAGAGAGACCATGCCCGGTAAAAATCGGTCTTCAGCGGTCACGGTGACAACGCACCAGCGGCAAGAAAGGTCACGACCAGCAGATAAAAGAGAGCCCGTAGAGGATAGAAACAAGCCGCGGCGGTTAGAGGCAGACCGCAACCCGAAACCCGGAGTGGTTAGACAAGAGAAGCCGCCTTGACAAGAGAACAGGAGAAATCGCACGGTCTCGGTGTCAACACACCAGCAGCAAGAGGCCGCGACCAAGATGCGGAGCCCGGGGCAGGTAGAGAGGCCGCAACGGCTAAGAGAAGCCCGCAGCGAGTGGTGAGACCGCAGCGGGTAGGGAAGCTGTGGCGGGAAGGGAAGCCGCAGCGGGTAAGGAAGCCGCAGCGACTAAGTAAAGAAGACCACACGGTCACGGTGAGCACACCAGCGGCAAGGAAAGATGTCGCAACCAAGATGCGGTGCTCGCAGCGGCTAGGGAAGCCGTGGCGAGAATAGAAGTCGCGGCGACTAAGAGAAGAAATCGCGCGAGAAGAGAGGAGAGAGGCGAGAAGGCGGGTAGCAAAGAGCCCGCAACGAGAAGCCAGGAAGCGGATTAGCCGGGAAGAAACCTCAAACGGGGAGACAGGGAGATCGCATCGGGTAGGGAAGAAACCGCGCCGGATAGAGGGACGGGGGAGAAGGCCCCACCTGTCAGAGAGTCTTATAAAACGGAGAATGGAGAAGAGGTGGAGGCCACGGGATTGGTGGGGAGAAGCGGGTAGAAAATTTCTAGCCGTAAGAGGGTAGAAACCAGGTCGCGCTCTGCGCGAGAAGAGAAGGCCGGTCGGTTAGACAAAACCAGACCGCGCCCTGCGCGAGAAGGGAAGACCGGACGGTTAGCAGAATGCTAGCCGCAAGGAGAGACCGATTCCCTCTGATACCATGTAGGAAAAGATCCAAACCTTGTATATACTTCTTGAATAATACAAATACAAAAAAGAGTACAAATATATAGGAGAGAAGAGAGAGAAAGCATCCTATACAGAAGATGTGGGACTAAACAAAAAGACAATAAATGGGCCAACTTATTGGGCTTTTACATTACTTTTTCCTATATTCTCTAACAAAGTTAAATGTTGTTTGAAATGTTGCACAAGTAGTCAAATTCTTCATGCCACTTAAACGAATAACCGCTCGTAAAACCTTAAAGAGAGGGGAGTACTTTTCTCTAAACTTCAAGATAGAGAGGCTTAGCTATGGTATCCTCCCAATTAAATGTTAGAGGCTCTGTTCTGCTTTAACTTAAAAAACACGCCAAGAATTTACTCTTATTTTCGTCGAATACACATTTTGGTGAAGTCTTATATTATATCTCCTCAACATAGCAAACGTTCAGATGAGATATTCTAGGTTTAGAGTAAAGCTTTTACTGTTTATCAGTAAATCTACATGCACCTCCAAATTGCATTGTTTCTATTGGCTAGAACATCAAATCCATCATATGCTATTAAGTTGCACTCACATTTAATGACATCACTTTGTAGTTGTAATATCCATCATCAGTAATGAACGTAGTTTTGAATTGATCAAGTCAAAGCATGTAAATTTGATGATATCCTAAGAATGCATCTAAAGAACTCATAATAGAATAATCAACTACAACACTATATTGAAAATATATTTAAGACAACGAATAGTAGTCTTTAGGACAGGCTTGATTTAAACTAGTAAATTTTATGCACACCCTCAACTTATTGTTCGCATTCTTCACCATTACAATATTAGAAATTCAATATGGATATTGAATCTATCTAATAAAATATTCTTCTGAAAAGCTTCTTAACTTCCTCTCTAATAGGCTTAGCAAGTTAAACAATTTTCCGCTAATGTTGCTTAATTGGTCGAACATTAGGATTCATGTTAAGGCAATGATATATGATATTAGCATCACCTCCAAGAAAATCCACGTAAGACCATGCAAATATATCCAGGTTGAAGTTCGAACCCTCCAACAATAGCCCCTTATCTTCTAGAGACAATTTGACATTTACTTGGAGCCCCCACCCTGGCAATCTTTGGGACAACTATTTCAGCAAACTTGAAGATGCGAGTGTTATTTTTTTTATCAGACCATACATCACATTTACAACGCAAATTTAACATTCTCTGGCAAACAGAGGATCACCCCATATAGCAACTTCTTTACTGTTCACACAGAATTTAGCAATGTGGTATATATCTCGGTACCGCAACTTGGGATGCGTTCAACAATGTGCAATCAAAGATTGCATTATAGTTTTTTGGATCATCAACAAATTTGCATTATAGTTTTTTGGATCATCAACAAATATAAGCGAACCATTTGAGTCATCTCTCCCAGATTATCCTACAAGATTACAACATCTTCGATTTATCACCTGTCCTTCAAATCCAAACAAATGACATACATTCACCTGCAACACCTATGGGTTCAACTCCATCTTCTCATAAGCGCTATTGAAGTCACTAAACTTCCCATGTCAATGAGAATCCAATAAACAATAAAATTTGCTACCAACCTATTACTAAAATATCATCATTGAATGGAATTCCCTATCAATGTTGGCTTACATCAAGGTTCAGCTTTAAGCCCTTATCTCTTTACTCTTATCTTAGAAGAGCTCACCGGACATATCCAACAAGCAACACCTTGGTGTTTATTATTTGCGAATGATATTGTTTTGGTCGATGAGACACGCGAGGGTGTAAACGCAAAACTTGAATCTTGGCGAGAGACACTTTAGAAAAGAAAGGTTTTAGGTTGAGCAGGGCAAAGACGTAGTATATGGAGCTTAAATTTAGCAGTGCAAAAAGGACGATGACTTCGTTATTAAGTTGGGTGATCAAGATATTTCCCGTAGTGAATGTATTAAATATCTTGGATCGATAGTTCAAAAGGACGAAGGTATTGATAAAGATGTGACATATAGAATCCAAGCGGGTTGGTTGAAGTGTAGAGGCGCGTCAGGGATCTTGTGTGATCGTAAAGTACCATTACAACTTAAGGGCAACTTCTACCGTACTGTGATTAGACTAGTGATGCTCTATGGTAATGAGTGTTGGGCAGTGAATTGTGTACATGAGCAAAAAATGGGTGTTGCGAAGATGAGAATGCTTAAGTGGATGTGTGGGCACACGAGACTGGAGAGAATTAGGAATGAATGTATCAGGGATAAGACATGAGTAGAACCAATTGCAGAGATGCGAGAAGCTCGACTAATATGGTTTGGACGCGTACAAAGGAGACCATTAGAGGCACCTGTTAGGGGTTGCGAGAGTCTAGTCAATAGACATGTTAAACGAGGGAGGGGTAGACCAATAAAGACTTGGAATGAAACTATAAGGAAAGCCACGATGCACTTAGGCATTGGTGAGATTATGACACAAGATAGGGCACAGTGGCGACAAAGGATCCATATAGCCGACTCCACTATAGTGGGATAAAGGCTTGAGTGTCGTTGTTGTTGAATGGATTTACAGTAAGACATATTCACATTGAAGAAAGCAATCACGCCACTCAGTGAGGTGCTAGAGGTAAACGGGAGTGCAATTTCTCCAACTATGAATTGTAAGGATTTCACCAAGTCAACTCTCAATATTTAGTTCCTATGGGTTCCCCTTCTTCCCTGACTTGGTTATTTCCATCCTTTTATCCCTGCTTCACAAAGATGAACTCTTGTAGCATCCTATGTCGAATGGTTATTTCCATCTATATTCATTAATTATTTTGGAGAAGGCCTATAAAACGGAAGGCCCCCCTCTTATGTAAACATCAACCACGAAGTCCTCATCTGTAATCACCCAAGTCCTAGAATTAAAGTGTAAAGTAGAAGTTCATGAGTGCTCTCTTCTATATCTATCTTTGTGTGTTCCGGTGCATTTATGTGTAGGTAAGGTTAACTTAGCTAAGCTAAGTGGAACAGCTGAAGGAGCTAAGGCAACACAGAGATTAAAGTGTGAGGTAACACTAGGTCTGTGATAAGTGCATCCCATGTATCAATCTAACACATTCACTTTTCTATGTTTGCATGGTTCCATCGCCATGATAGTGATGCAGGTTGGACCCCTCAAGATCTATGTTGGACCGACACTGGCACGCGATATGCAACACGACACGACACGCATGTTCTAAACTTCCTTCACTTCTCTTTTACTACACACCTAATGTAACAAGACAAGCGTGCTGATACTGCACATCTAATGTTCACAAGAAATATCTAGATTCCCCCATAATCAGAAACTACTACCAAACTTCAGAAGTTTAGAGGCACTTTGAGTTTCCTATCTTGCTCTAAAGCTTCAACATGACTCAAACATCTACCATCCATTGCATTATCTACTATTCCAAAAACTTCCTCATGTCTCTACAATATGTTGTGTATAGAAAATTCAATGATCTTTAAAAATTCTCCCCATCATTCCAAAAACTTCCTCTGTATTGATGCTAACATTGCCTCACAGTTGTGACATGAACTCACAGTTCATGATATTAAGCCCATAAAAGCCAGCTAAACAATTGGGTGGGAAATTAGCTCTGTTCCAAATCTTAATTAGTTTTACTTTCGCCTTAACACACTACTAACCAAATATTAAGCTGCAAAAGCCTCGAACAAAGCACAGTGCTTAGAGTGATGGGGATCAGCCGCAGGATCGACTTCAGCTTCGGGACACCACTCTGCGGGGACCGCATTTGTGTACTCACGCATGAGGTGTTGATCGAATCGCCGATCCGAGACCAGAGAGCAATTTTTTACATTTTAATGCTTTTTTTATTTTATTTTGGATGTTATTTAGTATGATTTGGATATCGGACGTGGCGGCAAATTGGAGTCGTTCACGTCGAGTGTTCAAGTCCTCATTTCGCTATAAATAGGGATGAGGACTGTCAGTTTAAGGCATTGTTAGCCTTGTGAGCGAATCCAAAGCCGGTAATCAAATCGTGGTGCGACGCCACGAAATCCCCGAATGCGACGTCCCGATTCCTTTTCAGTTTTCCATTTATCAACCTCTTGTAACCCTCCTATCATGAAAGTCCATTGTAATTGCACGCCCCTTCGTCTCTTCCATGAAAACAACAAACCAAACCCCTCAATCCCTCCCTCTCATCTCCATTTTCACCGCTAACCGCACAATTTTCTCGCCTCCTTCACTAGGCGTCGGCACCATTTCCCCCTCCCACCCCGCAGTAACCGCTCCATCCTTCTCCCAACCACACATATCCGGTGTCACCCGTCCCGCAAGGAGAAGTTATATGTCAACTTGAAGAAGTGCTCCTTCCTAATTGATAATGTGCACTTTCTCGGGTTTATCATATCAGCGTACAACATGTCTGTTTACCCGGACAACATCCGTTAAATTGGTGAATGACATGTTCCTTCCACTATCACTGAGGCCTATAGCTTTCACAGACTAGCCACATTCTACCAGAGGTTTGTCCAGGGTTTTAGTACCATCATGACCCCTTTCGCTAGTTGTCTGCGGAAGGGATATTTCTAGTGGACGACAACCGCCACTCGGGCTTCCGTAGAAACTAACGATAGCCCCCGTTCTAAGATAGTCTGATTTCTCAAAGATATTTGAGATAGCCTGCGGCGCATTTGACGTTGGTATTGCCGAATTACTTAGCCAGGAGGGTCACCCGGTTTCTTACTTTAGTGAGAAACTGAATGAGACCCGTTAGAACTACTCAAATTATGATAGATAGCTTTATGCGGTAATGCAGTCATTTCAATATTAAATACACTATCTCCTCCCACGGGAGTTCTTATACTCCGATCATCAGGCTTTGTGGTATCTTGATTCACCGCGGAAATTGAGGCATAAACATGACTAGTGTGTCGAATACTTGCTAGATTTTCATTACGTTCTAAAACACTGTGTGGGTGTTGAGAACAAGCTTGTTGATGCTCTTAGTCGACGTATCACCCTACTCCATGCACTGAGCGCTAGCAGAGCACGATTAACTTTGATCGACTACATAGGGAGTACCCCACTTGCATTGACTTTGCTGATATTTACTTTGTATTCATGAGGGATTCCCATGAGCCCACAGAGAGGTTCGATATCGTCAAGGGATATTTATATCGTGGGTCCCATCTTTGCATTCCCTAGACCTCTTTCTAGGACTTTTTGATTTGGGAAATGCACGTGAGTGGTACTGCTGGCCACTTCAGCAAAGACAAGATGATTGTTTTGGTGAAGGATCATTTGTATTGGCCCACCTTCAAGAAGGATCAAGGATGTGGCAAGGGCCATGCATCACTGCGAAATCTGTCTGACTACAAAGGAAAACAAAACACTTGACTTTATACCCCCCCCCCCTTATAGTCTTACACCAGTCTTGGGTTGATGTCAGCATGGATTTTGTACAAGGTCTTCTTTGCACTTTAAGGAAGCATGGTTCCATTTTCATAATAGTAGACCGGTTCTTGAAGATGACCAATTTTATTTCCTGTCTCAAGACCACGAATGCGGCCAACGTGGCCTCCCTCTTCATGAGAGACATATTTCATTTACATGGTTTACCCAAGTCCAGATTCTGACCGTGACATATGATTCATGAGTTCTTTTTAGAAGACATTATGACATAAAACAGGTACGACCCTAAAATTTTTCACACCTTATCACTCACAGACTGATGGACAAACCGAGGCTGTAAACAGGAATTTGAGATATTTATTAAGGTGTCTAGTTTGCGACCACCTGTCAGTTTGAGATTTTGTATTATCCAAAGTTGAGTTTGCATACAATAACGCCATCAATAAGTCTACTGCCATGAGTCCATTTCATATAGTGTTAGGATATGAGCCTAGGAAACCTATTGGCATCGCTCTTCTTCCCTTAGCGTCGCAGCTAGTGAGTCTGTTGAATCCTTCATCCATCACATAAATGAATTGCATGATTGATCAGAAAGAAAATTGCTAGCAATAATGAATTATATTAGGCACAGGCAGACGAACACGTGTGTGAGCAGTATTTTCAGGTGGGCGAGAAGGACATGGTCAAAATTCAAATGGAAAGGCTCCCAAAATTGGCCGCTAAAAAGCTACATCCTCGCCAAATTGGTTCTTATAGGATTATAAAGAAAATTAGAACAAACACTTACAAGATTGACCTCCTGTAAGATATGGGTATTCATCCCATATTTAATACAAAATATTTGACACTACTTTGAGCCGCTTGAGCATAGGTACCCTTACCTTGAGCCACCTCTAGCACCCTCCCACTTACATCATGACTCATACCCTGGCTACCATGGACAAAGCCTACGGATTTGCCTGCACCCCCTATGATTGCATAGGTTTCTCTGAATCCACCAACACGAGAGGAGAGAGTTGAGAGCATTTCTGACATTGGGCGCATGAGTGCACCATCATCCTAGACGGTCCATCTGGTCGTTACTTGGTGCACTGGAGTGGATGCCCCACCTTTGACGACACTTAGGTCTCAGCGACGGAGCTTATAGACTTGCCCATGATCTTCAATGTCAATACGATCAAATCCATTCATTGGAGATGAATTTTTTCAATCAAGGGTAGTTCAAGGGGATCAGCTGCAGGATCGGCATTAGGCTTCGGGCCACCACTCGGTGGGGACCGCATTTGTGTAATCACATAGAAGGTGTTGATCGGATCGTCAATCCGAGACCACGAGCACAACCAGAGCATCGTTTTTACATTTTCTATGTATTTTCTTTTTTATTTTTGACGTTATTTAGTGTAATTTAGACATCGAGAATAATGATCATAGTCGTTCTCGGTGTATGTACCATTTCCACCATACCCATTGTTTCTAGAAAAGTTGGATATCAGCATAATTCACCTCCCCCTTTTTGGAGAGTACTCTCCTCCCTTTCTGGGGAGTAGTCCCCTCCCTTCCGGGGAGTACTCGCCTCCCTTCCGGGGAGTACTCGCCTCCCTTCCGGGAGTACTCGCCTCCCTTCCGGGGAGTACTCGCCTCCCTTCCGGGGAGTACTCGCCTCCCTTCCGGGGAGTACTCGCCTTCCTTCCGGGGAGTACTCTTCCTCCCTTCCGGGGAGTACTCTTCCTCCCTTCCGGGGAGTACTCGCCTCCCTTCCGGGGAGTACTCTTCCTCCCTTCCGGGGAGTACTCTTCCTCCCTTCCGGGGAGTACTCGCCTCCCTTCCGAGGAGTACTCTTCCTCCCTTTTGGAGAGTACTCTCCTTAGACCTCCCTTCCGAGGAGTACTCTCCACCCTTCCGGGGAGTACTCTCCTCCCTTCTGGGGAGTAATCTTCTCCCTTCCGGGGAGTACACTCCGCCCTTCTACAGAGTACACTCCTCCCTTCTACGGAGTACACTCCTCCCTTCTACGGAGTACACTCCTCCCTCCTACGGAGTACACTCCTCCCTCCTACGGAGTACACACCTTTTTGAGTAGTACCCTCCTCCCTTTTAGGGAGTATTTTCCTCCCTTTTGGGGAGTACTCTCCTCCCTTTCTAGTGAGTACTCTCATCCATTTTGGGAGTACTCGCCTCCCCATATGGAAAAAACTCGCCATGCCCTATGAGCGAGCAACCCCAATTCTCATAACCTGACCGCGGGCAAGCCCCCTACATTTATAAATAGCCATGAGCGGTAGTTGAAAGGGGACCAGAAAAACCCGAGCCAAGAGCCCCTAGTACTCGCATAACCCAAAAGAGGCTCATGTGAGTACCTTCCTTAGATCAAGTAACACCTCTCCTAGAAATCTCGTGTCGCCTTACTATGTACTCGCCCAATCATTCATGATTCCAAGTAACCATCCATCCACAATACTTTGTACCCTATCTTGGTCTTAGTTGTGTGGAGCTCGGCGATTTTTGGCATCAACAATAGGGGTGCAACGTCTTAGTTCCCTTTTAGTTTCCCATTTTCCCCTCTCATGTAACCTATGAAGCACGGATACTTGCCTGAAGGCAGCGTACCCGTACCGGATACGTATCCGATACCGGTACGTACCCGATACTCAATGGATACACCTATGTGGACACACTTGGACTTAGCACATCATTCTACATACTGTGATAGGAGTCTGTTTTTCTAGAGTAAACAAATGTTGGCTCTATGCTAGGAAGTGTTGGTACGTCCAATTAAGTTGTGTATCTGTACTGAGTATGTTTCTAGTATCGGAACCTTTGTGTTACGAGTACGTTTATTGAACGCGTTGATTCAACACAAGTTATTAACAAAACGGCTAACTTGTCTTTAGACTAACCAGAGATTGAAGATGTTGATCTCCAACAATGAGGAAGAAGAAAAAAACCGATAAGCAACTTAAGTTTAATTTTATCTCTTTTGGTTAAACATATAAGATGTTAAATTTTGTAATATTTACGAATGTTTAATGTTTGAAAACTTCATGTTATGGTGCATTGATTTGTGAACTTATACTTCAAGTTATGATTTATTTTTAATGTTTCGGTGTTTTGAGAACTATTTATTGCACTTGTAATATATAAATATATATTATATTTGTTATAACGTATCATGACGTACCCGTATCCTTGTTTTTAAAATTTTGTCGTACCGCCGTACCGGGTACGTATCGTATCCAGTACTCGTACCCGTACCGGTGCTTCCTAGCCTGTAACCCTCCTATCGTGAAAGACCATTGTAATTGCACGCCCCTGCGTATCTTCCACGACAACAACAGACCAAACCCCTTGATCCCCTCCCTCCCATTCCATTCTCGTCGCTAACCGCACATTTACCTCGCCTCCTTCACCCAGCGCCATTCCCCCCTCCTCACCCTGCCAAAATCGCTCCACCATCCTCCCGGCCACACGTCTCCAGTGCTACCCATCCAGCCTCCAGCAAACCCTCCATTTGTCAATCTCAGCCACGGTCTCCTGCGACAAGCCCCCTCCCCCCCCCCCAAAGTCAGGAACCTTGCATCACCGCCTGCCTCTTGTCGGATGCAATTACAGCCTCCCCTCTACAACAACCTCGCCCGCCACCTCCATATACAGCAGTCGGCCTCATCCTCCTTCCACTGTTTGGTCTTGTGCGTGTGAGTATATCTTAATAGTGTATTTCTTTTTCTTTATTGGATATGTGATGATTTTTCTGTAGTGCTTGGAGATTGTGATTCATTGTGTTTTCCTTGTTGCATTTTCCTATTTACTATATTTCTAATTTGTGCAAGTGTAGCTTGATATCCTTCGTGCAAAGGAGAACGTATTTGCTTGCTTATTTGAAATTGTAGTGAACGTTGTATTAATTTGCTAAACTTCTATAATTTTATTTGCTTTAATTAATTCCGAATCGAAGCAAATCAAACACGCATCATATAGTATATGTTTGTTTGAGTCAACCTGACACCAATCACATAGGCTTGCATTACTGTCGACATACAATCTCACAGCCTACCTGCGTCGTAGAGATTTATTTGATTTGATTTCATACTAAGCATTTTTTTCAATTGGAAAATAATAAAATGCAAATTTCAATAAAAAAACAATGTACAATATAATATAATCAAATTAACATGAAGATATTTAAGTTTTAGAGTGAGTGTTGAGCTCAAAAATCATCATAATTGCTTTTAAGTCTTTATTCATGAACAGAAAATCCATAACAGATGCGTGAAAGTTAATATGTATATCTATGTTCATAATATAAGCAAAAAAAAAGTGAGAGATTAGTTTAGAGGATATAAGTTCAAACCATAGGTTTAATATTATGAACTGCATTTGACTGATTCTATTGGGCTTGGAAAATTATTTTCAATTACTTTTAACAAAAAAAACATTTGAGACAGGTAAAAATCAACATTAATTTTATTCAAAATAAAATTTTAAACTAAATGGTATATAAGTAAGAGTTTAGTATGGTTAAAGAAGGTTTATGGGTACTATCTATAGCTTTAACATCATTATAAGATTAAAATTTAGCCCTCATAAGTGATCCATGAAGTCGCGGCGAAACATCTAAATGCCAAATGGCCACGTGTGTGGCAAAAATATATCTAAGAATAATTCACCTGTGTTTTACAAACTAAGCTTGTCCATTGATCAGTGTACTACTTGGCGTGAAGAATACATGAATGTAAGAAGGAAATGGAGGGGCGAGTTATAGAAAGAGAAAAAAAAGTTCGTGAAAAATGAACATTCTTGTAAGAAGCCATTTTTGTCTTTCGGACTTAGCTCAAAGGTTTTTATTTAATTTCTTATTTTTAACTTAGCTCCAAGGATATAATGGAAGCTTTAAAAATGGTTTAGTAAGGGTTGTTTCTCACAATTCTATCCAAGGTTGATGAGGCGCACAGGGCAGCAGAAGGTCCTCTCTCCATCATTCTTTGCAATAGTTATAGGTTGTTTTGCATAAAGCATTCATTTTACCTACGTCCCTACTCTGGTGTATGAGATTTCATCATCCTTCAGGTGGTTTCTTTCAAACGCATTTGGTGTTAAACTCATATCAATCCTGATGTTGGGATTACAATGGTTGACATAGTAGTTATTCAATGTTTATGGGCCTGCACCTTTGGCGCAAGTTTAATCTCTTTTGGGGTTATTATCTTTAATTGGCGTATTAAAAAAATTGAAAGTCCATTGAATTCTTCATATAATTTTAAATATCTTGACTGTCAATAAAGAAATGTGAGTGCTTAGTTGTTTTTACAATAAACTCGGCTCTCGAGTCTTCTGACCCTCTTAGGACTTGGGGATTAAATGTGGGTTCATGATTAAAGTCCATCACTATTTGTGCGAGTTGAATACAATGTTTAGCTGAGCAAACATATAATGGTGCTTGAATCATGTGCAACAACGCCCATGAAGAATCTTTGTTAGTTCACAATTCTATGTTGGTATGACCACACCATTGATACATGTTTAATCTCCTTTGCGGCTATATATTTAAGCAATGTACTAAATGAACCGATAGTTTATTGAATATTTCAGTCAACCGACTTAATACACTCATCAAAATTTTAACAATCTTAATTAAGATATGTGAGGCTTAGTTGTTTCTGTTATGAGGTAAAATGTTGAGTGGTGCAAGAAAATAAAGATGAACAGAAATGAAAAATTACATTAAAAGAACAAAAAGTAACTGAAAGGACTCAAGGAAGTAACCTTTGCTCAATCCTAGGCTAATTCCTCTCGAAGAGAGAAACCCAAAACACTCAAGACCCCAAAATACGAAACTTTTACATGATAATGATGTAACCGCTCAATGTAATTGTTGATAAAGCGATGGATGGACATCGGTAGAGATAAAGTATGGCCATGAGGCGACGGAGTTGGGGAAGGCCAACCGATCAACATGTAGATCGGGATCCTTGACGATAAATTTATTGTAACGATAATATTGGCGACGAGAATCGAAGAATGTGAGCGTATTGATGATTTTTGTAACGGGAAGTGTGGTTGACAGATGGAGTTCGTTGAAGTGGAGCTTGAAGTGTGGGAAATAATTGTGGGTGAAGTTAATGTGCCAGTTAGGAAGTGTTAAAGTGGGTGGATGTGATTGGGTGCAAATTAGTGTGAAAATGGAGAGTAGCTAATATTGCACAAAAAATTGGGTGGATAAAATTTTTGGCAAACAGGTTGCCCGGAGAGGGAGAAATCTGCAGTGGCTAGCATGTAGCGGCCCTAAGTAAATGAAAAATAAATGGTTGGGTATGACGTGTGATAATGGGGAGAAAGTTCTTGGAGTGGAGTGAATTTTGGGAACAAGTGTGATGGAGAGGGAGAAATTCATACTTTCAATCTGCAGTGGTCAGTATGTGCTAGGGTTCTTTATACATTTTGTTAACGTACATATCCATTAGATTGAACTAATTTCTAGTTTATGGATTTAACTTATTTTCAACCCTAAATTTTTTAAGTGCTATGTGATTGACAGTGTAAATTAATTCCTTCTTCTAGGATTATAATGGATATTTAACTTACAATGTTAGTTAATGTCATCTACTCTTAATAGATTCCTAGTTAAACATTTAAAGTTATTATTTTGGTATGTTTGGATGTTTTTCATTGTTTGATTACCAATTAGATAGTGTTATAATTTTTAGAGTTTTGATGACAGTTTTATCTAAGTCGGAACCACAAAATAATTGTTAATTTTTGCTTCATAGACATATGATTGTAATCATAGATGACCTTCGTGAACGCATGAATGTGCAACTTGGCTAGTTATATTTCTCATAGACAAAGAGTGAATTTAACTGATCTCACTATGGCTTTTGGTTGACAGTGGATACAGGACCTCTAATCTAGTGCCAAATTGTGAATTTGACTATCAGGTTAAATTTAACTGATCTCACCATGTATCATGTGCGGGCGGGCGTAGGTGCGGGCAAGATTCCGGAGCCGTCCGATTAAGCAAGATCTCTCTCGTTCACACCGCAGCAACAACACCTCACCGTCGGAGAATCTTCGTCTCTCTCGTTCTTCCATGACAGCGTGCTTCTGAACTCAAGGCCCAGCGGCGGCAGGCGGCTGCGGGCTCGCTGGCCACCGGCCGCCCTGGATTCGCCGGCCATCAGCCGCCCTGGATTCGCCAGCCACCGACCACCCTGGATTCGCCCTGGAGCACGCCGGCAAATCCAGGGCGGTCGGTGGTCGGCGAGCCCGCAGCCGCCAGCCGCCTCTAGGTAAAAAAATTTGCCCGCAGTGCAAATTTTTTTACCAAGCGCCGATCGGCAGCTGCGGGCTCGCCGGCCATCGGCCGCCCTGGATTTGTCGGCGAGCCCGCAGCCGAAGGCCGCTGCTTGGTAGACTGCAACCGCCGGTCCGCACGCCCGCATTTAACATAGCCCGCATATGATACAAATTCATATATATATATATATACACACACACAAGAGTGACAGTGCACGGGGTTCCCTCGTGCCCCGCGCGACAGTACCGGAGATGCGGCGATGGGCGAAGCCCGCCCCTGGCAATTGTTTAATTTTAAAGTTGCTTTTTTGTTTGTTTTTTTATTTTAGTTTTTTTGTTTATTTAAAATATTTCTTAAAATTATATTTATATATTATCTTTTTATTTATTTATTAAATGATTTTTTTAAAAAAATCTATTATAATTTCTTAAATTAATTATTTTTTAAAAATGGAAAATTAAAAAAAAATTAAAAATGAAATCCCGCGCGAGGGGCTCGCCGCCGGACAACCCCTGACAGGTTTGCCGGGGTCCGGCGAACCCGGCGGTGGGCTCCGGTCAGGCCGGCGGCAGATCCGACGGTGGCCCTGCCCGCTCGCTGCCGGACAACCCCCGATGGGTTCGCCGGGGTCCGGCGAACCCGGTGATGGGCTCCGGTCAGGCCGGCGGTGGCTCCGGCAGCGGTTGCGAAGGCAAGTGGCGGAGCTTTTTTGAGACATGGGGTGTCGGTCTTCCTGCAGGAGTGTAAGAAGGAGATTTGGTTGTTTTGGCTATTTGCAGTCCAATCCCTTGATGAAAATGCTTGATCAAACGGCTGTGATTGAAGGCATGGCTGTTTAGTGGCTTCATTTGGTCCAAGAAGTATTTCCATATAAGATATATATATATATATATATATATATATACATATATCTCTGCTAAAGGAGAAAAAAATCAAATTTGTCCTGCACATAAAAATCAGATTCCCACCTCAATACATAAAGATCATTCTTGTAAAACTTATAGTGGAAACTGAAAGGTAATAAGGCCCTATAAATTCTACAATGTAACATACAAGAAAGTACTCTAAAGGGCATGCGCTTAAGATAAAGTTCCCTACAACAGTCAGTAGAATCAGAGAATATAAAGAAAGATCGGCAATAATATAAGCGACTCGGAATCCGAACTAGAAGCGACACAAAAATCTACCTTCATCTTGGATTTGTTTGCCTGCAGCTTCTCCGCCCTCTTCTGCTTCTCCTGTTTCTCTCCTAATATTTCCAAAAAGTGCAAAAAAAGTGGTGAATTACAACATTTTGATTTCTAAAGAAGAAAAATGGAAGAGAAGCTGTTAAACTTCGATTTTGTTTACTTTGGAGGTCGAAGTTGTGCTGGTTCCTCCTTTTCGTCAAGTTGTTCTTCTTCGACATCTCTCTCTTTCTCTCTCTCTCTCTCTCTCTCTCGCCCTCTCTCTCTCTCTCTCGCCCTCTCTCGCCCTCTCTCGCTCTCTCTCGCTCTCTCTCGCTCTCTCTCGCCCTCTCTGTGAAAACAGAAAACCCTAGGTAATTCTCCTTCCTAGCACGATCTCACCCCCGCAGGCCGCAGAGCCTTTAAAACTTTACGGGATAAAGCCCACTAGTAATTGGAACTTAACCGTGTCGCCCAGGACCAATAGGGTGAACAAACTCGGCCAATGTTAGGAAAAAAGTTTAGGGAGTTACTTTCATTTAGAAATAGGTGTGATGGGTACCCAAATTTATAGAAAATTATGTTAACTCTCGCACACCGGATCGCAACTCCCGCACATCGGATCGCAACTCCCGCACACCGGATCGCGTAACCACCGTGCGGCAAATCGCAACCGCCGCCGCCGCCTTTACGGGCGGGCGGCGACCGGCGGCCGGCCACCCATGGCGGGTCGCCACCCATGGCCAGTCGCCACCCCCTTGCGGTCGGCGGCCCCTGCCGGTCCCCTCCGTACGGCCGGCGGCCACGGTCGGCCGCCTCCTCGTGACCGGCCGCCCCCTCCCTCGGGCGGCCGCCGGCCGGCGCGCCTCCTCCGACCACCATCGTGGGCCGGCCTTCTCTCCACCGTCCGATCGTGGCGGGCCATTACGGCCCTCCGGTCAGCGATTAACCACCGTAACCACCGTAACCATCCTAACCACCTCGGAAACCCTATATAAGCACCCCTGATAATTCATTTCTGAGGATCCGGCTTCATTCTCTCCTTCGCTTTCTCTCTCTTCAATCCTACTACTCCTTAGAGCTTCTCTCTCTACTTTCCCCCTCCGTTCCTCTTTCACTCACTAACTTGGCAGGTTCTCCTGCGAGCGCCGCTCAGAGAAGGAAGGAAACGAAGTGCCAGTGAAGGCAACTCTCCTAAGTCTGAGGGATAAAGTGCAGACATCCTACAGAGCGCAAGCCAGAAGAGCAAGCACTCAAGAAAGACGCTCGTCAAAGTGCACGAACTCCTAAGTGGTGACATGTCACCCAAGGAGAGCTCTCTCAACTCCCCTATTTGTAACGAGACGTGGTATGTCGCCCTCGCATTCTCTCTACAATAGCACTGTAACAGAGGCAAATAGTGGAGTTTGGCTGGCACAGACCCGACCACGTGGTTTTTTCCCCTTTCCGAGGTTTTCCACGCTAAAGTTGTGTGTACGATTTCTCTGTTTCTACTTTGACTGTGTGCGTACTAGATCGCCCGGGGCTAAGACAGACCGATCCGGAACCGGTCTACCAAGGGAATTGAGCGAACCACAACAAGGTGCATTATTAAATACTGATCATTGATCTGATACGGTAATAACATGATTGATCGAAATACTGATCAGCGTTCAGTATTTAATATCATATGGATCGTAAGATATCAGATCAACGGTCAGTATTTAATACTGCACATATTTTTAGGTGAGGGTAATCCACCTAAATTTTTTTCCTATGTTAGACCTCTCTACATACATAGCATCATTAAATAAGATAGTTATATAATAATTGATATATTATATATTTATAAAAATAATATTGAGAACTTTGTTATTTAAATTTAAATTTTTTGTCTGCTTTCATAAAAAAAAGATGAGAGTATACAACCCTTATTCGTCGAGAGTATGCATGCTCAAGTCACGCCAACAGAGGTCAAAAGCTAGTAGTGGTCAAAGCCAGCAAAGGCCAAAGCCAGCAGAGGCCAAAGTTAGTGGGGGTCATTACCCCTTAAGTGGGAGAGAAAACCTTCCAAGTCATCTACGAAGTGAGGACGCCTTGTAAGCCGCATGTTTGGCGAGGAAGCCTCACAAGTCGTATGTTAGACAAGGAATGGTTGTAAGACGTGTGTCATGCGAAAAAGCTCTTCAAATCTCCCACCAACCGAGAATCACATACAAGTCGCCTCTTTATGAAGAGCTTTTAAGTTCTCGCGGCAGGTATGTCGCTGGGAGAGGCCATTCTCGCACTAATGACCCCCCCCCCCCCCCCTCCTGGATTTGTTTATAAATAAGACATTAGAAGTACCATAAATGACACCTGAAAATGTAGAGCCCCCCCCCCCCCCCATTTAACGTGTGCAGAGACTCTAAGTGGTGTCTTCTCTGCACCTTGCTCAGCCATTTTGGTTGTGTAGAGGAAGTATTCTCTCAAACTTTCGGGTACGTGGTGAGACCTCCCTACTGCAGCGACTGGGGTCCTTTAGTAGTTCTTCTCTCTCTTCTTCACTCTAGCCTTCAAAACTTGTCAGCCGGATCGCGGGACTAGTATCCTCAGGCAGCACTTAGATCCGAACATTTGGAGTATGGATTTTCCCAACATCAACACTTTGGTGCAGTGAGCATAGATCGTAGCTAGAGAAGGAAAGTCTAGTGAGAAGGCGAGATGGTGGATGGAGGTGAGCAAGAAGGAGTAGCGAGTAACTCGCAGGGTACGAGCGAGTATATGCCCCGAGTGGACTTCAATGTTTTTGCGCTGCGCCTCGAGGAGACTTTGCGATCAGTGATAGCTCCTCGCACAAAGGTCATGACGACCTATCCTCGTCGCGAGACTCTGTCGAAGGACACTGCACTATTTAGGCGAGCGGGAAAGGAGTTGATGTTGGAGGAGTCTGAGTGACATGTGCAGTCAATATACTACCTGATGAGTACTCAACGAGTCCGAATCCGTGAACCAATCTTTAATTATTGCCTTGGCAAATGCCTATGGCAGAATTTTAGGCTTTTGTATTTTATGTAATGTATAAAGCTTAGTCGTGATTAAAAGTCTAATTTGTTTACTTGCTCTCATGATAGTTATAAGTTTAATTCCTACAAAAATTCATTACTATGCTTCTCCAGTGGGAGAGTTACATAGTATCATATCTCGGACAGATAAGTCATATATTCCGAAGGGAATATTTGTTTTGACGCCTCTAGTGGGAGTTTTGGTAGAGATAAGGTCCTTATTTTCTTCTGTGGAAGATGTATTTGATGTTTTCCCTCGTTTGTTGGTAACAATTTCTTAATCGTTAGTACAATTTTTTCAGCTTTATTGTTGTTTTGAGACGTTTGAGCATTTTGATAAGGTCGTTTTTTGACATTGTGTGGAAAATAAATCAACTGCAAAGTTAGTGCATCCAGAATAAATTTTACATCCTAAACATAAGTTTCTAAATAAATTGCAATTTGAATTCTTCTAAGATTGGATTTGGAATCATTAATTATTTTTTTTTTTAATGGGACAACTTTGTTGTCTGTTTCAATTATAAAATGTCTAAGAGACCCTCTTAATAGCCTTTTAGAGAATCTAAATCAAACATTGGAAATAGAATATTTAGAGTAAATATATACTCGGACTACTGTGTAAGCCTTAAAGATAAAAATTTAGCAAAAGAAATTACACTATCTTTAAATTAAAAAAATGTTTCAATGATCAATGAATCAAAGCCCTTGGAATTCAATGTGAACATTGTATATGCTTAAATGATACCGCAACATTTAGCTCCATCACATCTAAAAACTCTATTACATTACATGAAGTCGGTATTGGAAAAACAATACAACATATAATCATTGGATACTATCTAATCACCACTTAAAGGCTACTTTGTAGCAAAAAGTACTTAAGTAAATATTTTGACATAATATTAGATGTTTGAATCTTGCGAACGACGACAATAATGAATCTCCCAAACAACAACAACAAAATAACTATGCAGCACCCAACAACAGTACGAGAGAATTAAAATTGTTTTTGGCAAAACAACTATCAACCTTCTAGTAGAAGTACAATAATACAGAATATGGTCATATTAAGCAATAACCACCAGCTCCATTATCGACTCTCTATGACAAAGAAACTTTTCTGTTAAAGACAAAACAATAAAGAAGGACAATAAGCAGAGAGTCATATTGATCAGCAGTAACCACCGACTTCATTATTAGTACGATTCATTTATTGGAACAATAGTTGTACCTTATCATCACTTGCCTGCTATTATTGTAATTTGGCAACTGCCAATAATAAATAGCTCAATGATTGTATGTTTGTGATTATGAAGTGTAATGAGATGGATGCCAATATAAATGAACCTTTGGTTATATATGAGACATTAAGAGTTTATGAGTTTTCTTCTAAGAGTCTTCTTGCTTACTTTCCTTCTAAATTTTTCATAACCTCTATTTCATGAATAAACAATCCTGAGTGAGAAAATTCTTGGTATACGCATTTTCAATCTTAAAGCGTTGCAAAAAATAAATTAAAACATCACAATTTTTGTTCATGGAAATAAATATATAAAACAATGACTTCTACATGGCAAAAAACTAACTCAATCAGCAAAGAACGGATCCCAAGAAACTTAAAACATTTTTTTGTTAAGAAAAATATTTAAAAAATTAGAAAACTATCAAAGAGACATCAAGGTGAGGACCAGGAGCAATCCAAGAGTCACCCAGGAGAGCTATATGGATGCGGAGAACACCATCAGCTGGATATTGGAGGTAGAAGAGTTGGTTAAGGTTATGAAAGGACTGACCACACTGGAGGCAGGCGGGGAGTCATAAGAGGTAGAGGTGGCGACCGGGGGCGGGATGCCCAGAATGCTGAAGACTAGAGGGGCATTGAAGACCAAAGAGAAGGTAGAGATGGTAACGTGCTTGCAAGAGAACGTGCACATATTTATATGGAGTACGACAAATATGTAAGGGGTTGATGTGGATGTGTTCTGCCAACGCCTCAATCTTGACCCAGAGGTCAAGCCCATTCGACAAAAGAAGAGTGCAATGGATATTTCATTGGTTGAGCCCATTAGGGAGGAAGTGAAGAAGCTGCTGGAGGCAGGAATCGCATCATAGATCCAGTATCCAGGTTAGGTCTCTAATATCTTGATGGTGAAAAAGGCTCTGAGGGGGTTATAAGATGTGTGTTGATTTTTCTTCTTTAAATAAAGCATGCCCGAAGGATTATTATCTCTTGCCGCGAATTAAGGTGTTGATTGACTCAGCCGCTGGTTTTTCTGTAACACCCTCATCCGTCAAGTAGGATATAACAGAAAGTTTGATCGGGGCCCCACGCCATATTCTACAAACAGTTAGCAGAGTTACGTATTGAAACCATAATCCAATCATGCACCTAACTCAGAGTGCATTCTAGCAGAAGATAATTTAAATTGTAATAAGAACTCAGCCATACAAATGTCCACTAAACAAAACTGGAATGATAAGATAAATACACAAATAGTTGTGGCCTTATGGACCTACAAAGGTTTCCTCAAATAAAAGTGTTTTTCATACTTTGGCACGCAAGCCTGCCACACATGAAACGGTCAAAGTAAACACACTTCGCTTTGGCCTTCGAGGGCCGGCTTATCTACCATGGACTACAACCCGCTATTTACGGCTCGGCTCGACTACACCTATACAAAACCATTCCACCCCAACGATGACAAACAAAGTAACGGTCATCATTAGCTGACCAAATTATAACGACCTCGCCCCTCACTCGGGGTGACGGTGATCCTTCCCTGCAGGCATTTAACATATATATAATGGAAAACAGAACGTGCAACTTAAGCATCATTCACCACGGACGTTGGCACTACCAGCCACACACCTCGTGCACTCAGGGCACATTAAATGTGTACCAGAAATACCCAGGGTCATGCTAAGATTCAAGCCACTGACTCACTCCAAGCCAAATGTCATAAGGTTGGGTATAGTTCAGCTCTTTCCCGTTGCTCAAATCGTCGAGCGCAACAAGCCACGACGCGGGTCAGCCCCCCTTTCCCATTCACAACAATACATAATTTTGTTATGTTCTAAGGCTGGCACTCACGTCCGCGTAAGCCGAGCCCCGAGGACTCTCAGCTCAACACTTTGGCCCATAGGTATCCAAGAGACAGGCCTCACAACCACAATGGCCCCCAGGTCTTCAAGTGATAGGCCCACAAAACATTGCTCATTGGGAGCTATCGCCGGCGGTAGCACTACCGTCACGCGGTAGGGGACAGACTATCGATTCTTCCCCTCTAATCAGGTGTTTTCCCGTAGACCTACTCTAGTACTCACTCTGCAGCAACTTGCACACCCCGTGACTCCTAAATCTACACGCTTATCACGGAGTCTTCTTCGGCATACAAAACAATCATCACCAATCCAGATCAACCTGTTCGGATGAGCTTCACATAGCATGCATATTCTATACTTCGATTCCGGATTCTAAATGCAAAGATAACTAGGATACATAGATCAACCCGTCAGGCGAACCACATCCACGTGCTCATGGAGCGTCTACCTTCACATGCCAAAACAAAGGACTTCACATGTCCAAGAAGGAAGATCGTTACCCTTGACATTCATTTTGGCGTCATGAGAGAGAATCTAGTCTGATGAAAACGACAAAAATGGATTTGCCTCCGCGGATTCGAACTCGGCTTGCAACTCGAAGCTTTGGAACTCCAACGACGATGGGATCTCCTTCCTCTAACTCTCCTCCGCTCTCCTCTCATGCTACTGATCAGAAGGAGGAAGCCACGATAGAAAGAAATGAATGGAAACATAACTTCCCTAGCCTTAATCCGATCTAACGTCGCGTGATAACTAGCTACCGTCGCGCGGTACCTCAAATGTCGGCTTGTTCCAAGAGCCCACCACCAAAAAACTCCAATCACAGTTTGACACGTGGCCACGCCGTAACTGTCCTGCTACCGACGCACAGTACCTCACTACCGTCGTGTGGTAGATGGCGTGTCGCATCAACGCGCCGCTTATGACAAAAATTCATTACCACCCCGCGGCATCACTACCACCACACGGTACCTCACAGAGAGGTATTTCTAATAAACCAGCTTCGCTACCATCGACGTTAACCTGCCGTCGGGCGGTAGCTCACAAAGAGCTTTGTCGATAAATTGACCATGTTACTGTTGCATAGTATCAACCTATCGCTAGGTGGTAACTCACAGAACACTCCTGTTATAAATCCAGCATACTACTGCCGGCGTTAACCCTATCGCCCGGAGGTAGCTCACAGAAACCATCTCCTGCTTAAGGAAACTTGGGGCATAACAAATCTCCCCCACTCAAACAAATTTCGTCCCAAAATTACATGTGCAGGAAAACACAGAAGTATCAATAATACAAAAGTATACCTCATAAAAACAGCTTGGGAAACTCCGATATCATGGTTTGCTCGCGCTCCCATGATAGTTCCTCACGCCCACAGTTGTCCCACAGGACCTTGACTATTCTGATCGACTTATTCCGTAGCTGTTTGACCTCCATGTCTTCGATCCGAATGGGCTTAACCTTCGTTGTCAATCCACTATCAATCGACACATGATCCGTAGCAACCACTTGCGTAGGCTCTTGCACCGCCTTCCGCAATACTAATATGTGGAATACATCGTGCAGACCACTTTATTCCGTTGAAAGCTTCAATCGATAGGCGGCTTCACCAATGTGCTCTAAAACCTCAAACGACCCAAGGTACCTCGGACTTAGCTTTTTCAAGCGTTGAATCCTTGATACACCCTTGAACGATTTGATCTTCAAATAAACCCAATCGCCCACGGCGAACTCAACATTTTTGTGTATGGCAGTATAATACTTATCATGCATATCCTGAGTGATCAGTAACCGCTCCTGGATTGTACAAATAGTCGATGTAGCATCCTCGACTTCCTTTCGCTTAAACAACTTTGATTCGCCCATCTCTAGCCATGATAAGGGAGTGCGACACTTTCTACCATAGAGGGCCTCGAAGAGCGCCATTTGAATACTTGCCTAGTAGCTATTGTTGTAGGCAAACTCGATCACAAACAGATGGTCCTCCCACCTCTTATCAAAATCTAGGGCGCACATGCGAAGCATGTCCTCTATAATCCTGTTTACCCTCTCGATCTGACCATCCGTCTGCGGATGAAAGGTCGTACTGAACTTCGGTTCGGTACCCAACAATTGATGTAAAAGCCTCCAATCATTATTAATGAAGCGCCTATCTCGATCACTAACGATGCTACGGGGCACACCGTGCAATCGTACGATATTATCAATGTAAAGTTTAGTCAGCTTTTCCACTGAATCGTCCTTCCTATTCGGAATGAAGTATGCCACTTTCATTAAACAATCAATGATCACCCAGATGACATCGTTCCTCTTCTGAGATCTTGGCAAGCCGTGTACGAAATCCATAGATATGTTGTCTAACTTCCACTCTGGTATAGGTAATGACTTCAAAAATTCCCCGGGCTTCTGACATTCGGCCTTTACTAGGGCACAAGTCTAACACTTTGCCACATATAGAGCTGTGTCCTTTTTCAATCCTGCCCACCAGAACAACTTTTCATGTCCTTAAACATCTTTGTGCTCCCCGGGTGGATTGAGTATTTCGTGAAATGTGCCTCGTATATTAACTCCTCCTGTAATTTGTCCACATTTGGGACACACAATCGATTGTTTTCCCACAAAATGTCATCACTAACAACAAACTAGGCATTTGACCCACCCAAAGACTCTGCCATGTAGCGCTTCATGTTGTCATCCAGCTCCAGTGCTTGTCGAATCCGGTCTGCGATGTGTACTGCAATTCTGTCAAGTTCAAACATGCTTCAACACTAGACCTCCTATCATCACACGAGATCTCTAAGGCCTCCAAATCTCGAAGAAGACGTTCGTCATACATTTGTATTTAGTTGGCCTATGCGGGAATCCTACGACTTAGCGCATCCGCAACAACATTACCCTTTCTAGGAGCATAATGTATCTTGAAGGTGTAGTCCCCAAGGAACTTCATCCACTTCCGCTGGAGCATATTCAAATCCTTATAATCTAACAAATTATAACATCCCTCAAACAACTAGACCCCTAGGAGTGGTTTTGTCATGACTAAGTCATGATAAAACCCTAAGAAGCTCAAAAGACTAAGTGAGTAAGGCATAAAGGTGGAGATCACCTTGGTCTGCCTATAGCACAACCTCACCACAAAACCTAGGGTTTTACCTTAGGGCTTTAACTTGACTTCAGGACTCCACCACAACACCCCTAACCCCTTAGGTGGTCTATAGGGTCACTAAGGACCCATTGGAGGCAATCAAGGTGGTCAAGTTGACCTAAGTCCACCCTAACCCTAAATGGGTCAAACTGACCTACATAGGGTCAATTAACCTTCCCTTAGCTAAATACACCACACCTATACCTTCCTAACCCGTACAGGAGGCCAATGAGTCACCAAGAATCCATTGGGGTTAACCCAAAAGCTCAAATTGATCAAAGTCAACCCTAGCGCCAAAGTGCTCAAAGTGTCCTAATTAAGGGTCAAGTGACCTCCAAGGTGCCAAGCCAACCCTACTCAACCCTTACTAGATCTTAGTGGAGGCCAATGGGTAACCAAGAACGTATTGGGGGCAACCCAAAAGGTCAATTTGACCAAGGTCAACTCAACCCTAGAATTAGGTCAAACTTGCCTAAATGGCTAGCTCAAGCCTAATCCACTTGGGCTAAGCCCAACTAGGGTGGTCCACTAGCCTCATGAGGGTTATAATCACCCAATAAATACACTCACTTTCTGGAATTGCTGACTAGGAGAGAGAAAGCTCCATTTTCCCTTTGATGGAGGGGAGAGAAAATGGGGGAGAAAAGGCCATTCATGGCTTGGAAAGTCAAGGGCTCCTCTCTTCTTACTGGATTCATCTCCCCTGATGGATTAGGAGGAGATTAATTTCCTCTCCCGGCCACCAAGGGAGGGAATTCAGTGGGTTTTCAGTTGGCCGAAAATGGGCTTTCATGGCCATTAATGGCATTGGATGCTTGGCCCTTCCCCTCCCCCAATTAGCTCTCTTAAAAGCATCCCCAGACCCAGGCCAGTCGTTTCCACTATCCCATTGAAGGATCTGAGCCCTTTGGTAGTGAAGTTGTAGAGCACCCGATGACACCACCACCGGCAATGACATCGGTCGATCGGCAAGGCTTCACACCTCCCAAAAGGTCCTATCCCTCTCCTCTTTCTCAGTGGATAGATCTCTATCCATTGGCCGCAAGGTTTGGGGTAAATTGGCCCTGGATAGGGTAGGCCGAGAGCTTTATTTTAAAGCTTTTATTTCCTATCACAACTCACTGTTCCGGCCACCTCCGGCCGGCCAACCACCGCGAGTTGTCAGCCACCACCTCAACGAAGGTGGTGTGGCGATGGTCGGTCGGAAAGAGGCGCAGGTGGCTGGGAAATCGCGGTAAAAGTTGGCCCAGGATGGGCCAATCCTAGCCATTGGCTCCAGGAAAAATACGACGGGATTCCGTCCGTCTGTGCGCCAAGATTCGTGCGTTGATGATTTTATTATTTCATTAATACCTCAATTTTGTTACGTAATTGGCAGTAGTTAGAATTAAATATTAAAAATACTTAGATACCTCTACAATGAAAGTGGCCTACAGGAACGTTATAGCCCTTGAATTCTAGTATATTTTAATATTAGTTTCAACCAATTTGGGTCACTGGTCTGATCACAGCACTCAAAATAGTGCAGCCTATACATAGGGCTAGCTAGGGATTAAATTGAGGGCCCCCACAAAACCACTTGTCCAAATGACTTGAAATTTGGAATGGGGGTCACTCCTACCTATACCCATAACATATCCAAAAATGGAAATTTTTGGAAAATATTTTCCTAAAGGTTTTGTAAAAAATTAATAAAATAGGTACTAATTAATTTATGGGTCTAATGACCTCAAATACCTCCAATATTTTGGTGGATGGTCCTTAGGGACATTACATGTCACTGATAAAAATATCAGCCCATTTAGGGTTGATTTGAATAGGTATTTGTGTGACCAAAGTTTGCTCTCTTAAGGGTAAATTAGGGAAAATGTGTGCTTTGTGGGTTGAGTGACCAACATTCATCCAAACTTGGTGAAACATTGGTCACTGATTTATTGTCACATAAAACACCCCCACAAGAGATTTTGGGTTGTTTGAGGATTGATATGCCCTAGAATCCTAGTGGAACCCTAGGGTTGGATATTAGGCCAATTGAAGGACATGGGACCATATGTCCTTGGAATGTCTTGAAACTTGATGGTTGAGTTCATAGGGTGGAAATAAGCCCTAGGAAATGTTAATAGAATTTTTAGGAGCACTTAAATTCTCTGAAATTATTTAGGACCAATTAGGGTACTTCTACTTATAATTTTATTGCATGATTATATGATCTTGGATGTTCATGAAACTTAGGCAGTGATCTTATATAGTTTTTATTGATCTCTGGAAATTATTTTATGAATTTTTGATTGATATATTTGGTACTTCATTCACAACTCAGATGTCTTCCATAATTGAAAGAAAATTAATTATGAGTTTGTTACTCACTGGAAAATTATGAAACTTTATCAGAAGACTTTTTAGGGCATTCTAATATTCTGTGAATTTTTATGTAATTTTTGGAAGAATCTTCATGTAGGATCATTTACATAGTGCCCTAGATTGAATATCATTAAATAAATTATTTTTGAGACCAAATGAGGTTGAAAAATAATAATTATTTGTCAATGGACTTTTCTGATCATATTTTTAATCTAGTACGGGAGCACCAGCCTCCGGCTCCGTGAGTGTTAGCTTTACTTATCTTCCGCGAGAGGGTTGTAGTGAGGATTTGTTGTACCAAGCTTAAGTCCATTTATATTTCTACTTAGCCGTTCGACTTTAGTACTTCTTTATCATGTGGATCTTGCTGTGATATCTTTTTCATATATTATATGTGGTATGTGGACTTTGATTTATCTGAACTGTCAATATATTTCTCTTTCTTTGGTGATCGTTAAGGCCGGCAGAATCAGGGTATTGTAATGGCGACCTTCCCGAGCATCGGCGTCACCGCAAAATGGCGATTCTGGGCATAAGACCCAGAGGGTAAAAAGAAAAAAAATGGGGTCTTACAAACTGGTATCAGAGGAAACATCGATCCAAAGAGAAGAAGTCCACAAAACCCTGGGCCACCCCACGCGAGCTTAGTTTGAGGACAAACAAGCAGCGGAAGCAATGGTGTGCTCATAAAGGGGAATCACATGCAAGAAGTCCACCTTTTCCTTTCACTAATCCCACTTGTACATCAGCTAACAATTAGAATTTTTCATTGTAGCCTGCAACGAACCCTACTCCACATCAGGGTACACCTCAGGCACAGAATATGGTTCCACCCCTGCCAGCTTCGACTTCATTCCAGCAGACGGAGATGGGGAAGACATTGCCGACTATTTTGGAGATCTTCAGGGCTCAGCAGGCTCCAGCCACACAGCCAAATTTTAATAACACGGATTTAGGTTATCATAATAATAATAATAATAAAACCTAATCAACCCCCTCCCCATTTAACCCGAGCTACCCCCTTTTCTTTTATTCCTGTAAACCCGCAGCCCTTCTCTCGATCTCGCCGACTCCCGCATTCCCGCTGGTCTAGGGCTACCCCGATCCCAACTCCACCGCAAGCCACTGCTCCCGCAAGCCCCGTCTCCAGCTCTAGGCGCCGACTACTCCTCCGGCTCCTCCCTCCCGTGCGCTCCCTTCTCTGGCCGACAACTCCAACACCTCCAAGGGGTCGACATGTCCTGCTCCTTCCTCCTGCCATAGATGACAGGAGTTCAACCTCCTTCCCAAGCAGCCCTCAGCAACTCGCTTGTGGCCTCTCCCTCTCCTTTTTGGCCGAGATTTGCGGCAAGGAACACTTAAGGTTTCCTCCCCTCTCTTTCTTGGACTCCGACTTGACTCCTATTGGTAAGAATCTCCTCTTTTCCCCTCTATTCAAATTTCCATGAAATTTTTTAGGAAAGTTTGCTCTCCAATTTTGTATAACTTGTGTTTCAGATTTTCGCCTCATTGTGATCGCCTAACTGTGTTAGGTTTGTGAATTCTAGCGCAGCTTCTCGACTCAAGTGATGAAATTCCTCCAAGACCCTCTCTGATTTAGGGTTTTCTCCTAGCCGAGTGCCGCCAAGTCTCCGTCTCAGCGCGGATTCTCTTCTCCCCTCATTCTTGAGGGAGGTAAATCTCTTTGCCGCCTCTGATTCAAATTTTGTAGAGAAAATTTGTCAGTGTTAGCATAGTGATAATCTGTTGGGTCGTTTTCATCGTTCTCTTACAGGTTCAAATAGGATTTCTGATCTTGCTTGCGTCTCTTAGCCGCCTCCGTCAGATTCAGTCTCCTTTAGGCAAGTAGAGACCTCTCTCTTGCAAACATTGTGTGTAATTTAATGTCTCTGTTCTTTGTTTCATGACTGCATTTTGGTATATGTTGATATGTTAACGGAATTGTATCCTAATTGTTTTGTATGTTCTTACGTTTCTTTGATTTCCCCCTGTAATGTTTGGTTTGTCAATGAGTTTAGATCTTGAATACCAGTCTGATAAGTTAATAGCTTAGGGTGTGATATGTTTAAAATTACTTGAATTTGTGATTATGAGCAATGTATTAGATTGATATACACTTAGTTGAAGGATTTTTGTTGGATATTTACTAGGGCGAACGATTTGATCTATCTTGATGAATAGTGAGAAGAATGATAAAATATTGAGCATGAGCAATAACTATCATGATAATAATTGTAACGAATTATGGAGAGCAAATTTATGATTTAGTGTTTTTATATCATGCTAGTAGAGAACACATGCTTGCTTAGAAGATAATCGTCTTGGAATGAATCAATTTAAATGAATATTAGGTGTCTTGGAAAATGATGAAATGTAATCGTATGACCCGCGAATACTTGAAACCACAAAATCATACAGGATTATCTAGTTCCTTTTGTGTCACCGCATCTTGTTCCTTATATCTATCATTAATGTTTGTGTCATCAAATCTGGTTTCTTAGGTCTGTCTGGTTCTAAGAATTGAGCGAATATTGCACCGTAACTCAATTCCTCTCTTGACGCGTTCATGAACTATAATATTGTACAACTGAATCACTAAGTTTGTATAAGGTCTTGATATGATAAATAATCACCTAAGTATGAAACTTGAAAATAAATCCATAGTTGTAAGCAAATCCTTGAATTGTAGCGTCTAACTGGGCATCTATCTGCTGGCATGGTCACAACAAGCATGATTACTTTTCTGATAAGACTTGCACATAGATCTGATCATGAGCCATGTGCGCCCGCTATAGTACCTACACACTTCATCGATCACGACTTATAACATATTACATAAATAAATTTTAGGCTATACTCCGGAGTAGGCTAATCTTTAAGAAATTTCTGTTTGACCTGGTTTTTGGTATGTTTGATAGCTTTGTACAAGATAGATCGGCACTCGAATATGTCTGTTTATTTTTGCTCACATTTTAATTAATTAACTTGCTTATGTTTAAATTTCAATGTTCTGAGGCTTTTTTCTTTGTGTTTTGAAATTTCCTTAGCTTTCGTGTCAGCGCCGCCAGGTTCCTGAGCCCGATCTGAATCAAGCTTCTGCTTTCCGATGATTGATCTTCTAGTCGTGTCAGGTTTGATGTTTTTTGGTTCATTTATTTTACTATCAGATGTTTTCTTTATGTGATAATTATGAACAGTAATACATGGACAACTGATTAGGCTATTAAATATTATGTACTAGAATTTGATGTTAATGCATGTGCATCCTCTTTTGAATCATTTGCATGAAATATATAGGAATCATGAATTTTACAAAATACATATGCATCGAAAATTCTCACAGTTTTAAAACTCTAACCGCTTCCGTAATAAATTTAAACTGTTTTCCCCCAAATTAACTATTTTAAACTATTTTCAGCTTTCTCTACATCCGCCTTAGCAAGCATGGAATTCTTTCCGCACATGCATGTGGCATCACGGCCCACCTGAAGAGCACTCTGACTTCTGCTGAGATGGGTCGTGACACAAATCCCAGGTCTAACTGGATGAGCGCCTTCTAGGGGCTCTCTCCTCCATCCTACCTCGGGACGGAGTCTACAGCCTGCACAGAGGAGTAGCTGGACATTATCTATGAGATGCTGCCTGAGATTAGATGCCCGATGGAGGAGGCCGTTGCCTTGACAGTTTCCTGCTTGGAATCACATGCGAAGAGATGGTGGAAGTCACTGTTGGACACCACCTTTGCTGGAATGGATTGCGCAGACATTTTCTTGGAGGAGTTCAGAGCAGCTCTATTGGAATATTTTGTACCTCAGTCGGCGAGGGACAAATTGGAGGACAGGTTCCTACAGTTGAGGCAAGGCAGCAGGAAGGTGTTGGAATACTACCGGGAGTTTTCACATCTAGCCCGCTTTACGGACTCATATCAGCTGGACGATGCGGGCTATGCAAAGAGGTTCTACAAGGGCCTTCACGATGATAAGAGGCAGGCCCTCCCCTTTGTTTTTGATGGAAGCTTGGTCAGGATTTTGGAGATGGAAAAGAAGTTAGAGGCAGACCAGCTTACAGTTCGGGGCCGGAAGTGACCGGCTAATGACTCAATGATTGGTGGCAGGAGAGACCAGCCCATAGGTCGTGTCATAGGGGAAAGGAGGAATGGGGACCAACCCCACCAAGAGAACATGCAGGAGCAGAGGAACCCGGTGGTGTTGGCTCCTCAGCGTTTACAGATACAGGAGATGCCGAGGGCAGTGGAGGGGGCACAAACATGCTTTTGGTGCAACCAGCCGGGGCACTTCAAGAGGAACTTCCCCATGAGGGAAGCACCCCTACCAGCACTTCAGGATGCCCCACCTGCTCGGCAGTTTGGTGGTCGAGGACGCGACGAGGAAGTGGATTTCAAGGTGGTGACCGCAGGCAAGACAAAGGGCAGGTGTATGCCCTGGACTTGGCTCAGCCTCAGAACCCGGAGCAGGTGATAACAGGCACGTCAGTTATTTAAAGTTTCCTTCCATTCTAGAAGCTAGATTACATGAATATAAAACTATAGAACTTGGAAGGAATCAGAAACTAGATAACTAAGAAGAATAATCTTAACTAACCCAGGGATAGTGATGGTGTGTGGCAAGCCCGCCCACACCCTATTTAACACTAGCGCTTCACACAATTTCATCTTAGAGGAGTTTATCAGAGATCTGGACCAAATCGAGAGTTTTGAGGGAGTCGTCAGGAGGGTGCGCCTCCCCAATGGGACGGAGATCCAGTCTACGGCCAAGCGTGTTCTGGGAGTGACCATTGACGGGGTAACTTTCGAGGCCCCTTCAACAATCCTGAAGATGCCATATTTTGACCTCGTCCTGGGCATGGCATGGCTCACCTGGAACCATACGTAGATTGATTGCCCAGCAAGAAGGGTCGTGTTGAGACATGGCGACACTTACCCGACCTTCGAAGGTATTGCCTCAACTTCTCGTCTTCTACTTTCCTCTATTCAGGCCATCAAGGCCCATATGTAGGGAGACGAGGTTTACCAGGTGCTGTTTGAGATGACCGAGGCCAAGGATTATATTGCTAGTATCCCAGTGGTGTGGGACTTTGCTGATGTATTTCCGAAGAAGTTGTCAGGATTGTCTTCGCATTGAGAGAAGGATTTTTAGATACAGCTCGTGCCAGGTGCTAAGCCAGTATCTAAAGCTTCTTATCGGATGGCCCTGAAGGAGTTGGTGGAGTTTCGAAGCCAGCTTCAGGAGTTAGTAGAATCTGGGTTTGTCAGGCCGAGCTCTTCGCCATGGGGAGCTCCGGTGCTATTCGTGAAGAAGAAGAAGGATGGGACACTCCTACTGTACATCGATTATAGAGCACTAAACAGGCTGACAGTCTGAAACACGTATCCTCTACCGAGGATAGACAAGCTGTTTGATCAGTTAGAGGGAGCTCACTTGTTTTCGAAGTTTGATCTGAGGTCAGGATACTACCAACTGCGAATTCAGGAGGAGGAAATCCCGAAGACCGCCTTCAGCAGTAGATACGGACTGTATGAGTTCACCGTAATGCCCTTCGGGCTCACGAATGCACCATCCATGTTCATGAGTTTGATGAACCGGATATTCGAGGCCTATCTGGATGTTTTCGTCATAGTGTTTATTGACGACATCATCATTTATTCCAAGACCAAGGAGGAGCATGCACGTCATCTGACACTGACTCTAGAGAAGCTTCGAGAGAATAAGGTGTATGCTAAGTTCAGCAAGTGCCAGTTTTGGCTGAAGGAGGTGACATTTTTGGGCCATATTATCAGTGGAGCAGAACTAGCAGTGGATCCGACAAAGGTTCATGCAGTATGGGATTGGCCACCGCTGAAGATTGCCACTGATGTGAGGAGTTTCCTAGGACTTGCCGGTTATTACCGGAAGTTCGTAGTGGGTTTCTCTCGGATTGCCCTCCCGCTTACCTATTTGACGAAGAAGGAGACTCCATTTGTGTGGACGCCGCAGTGTGAGGTTGCCTTCCTAGAGCTGAAGGGTCGGCTTACCTTGGCCCCTATCCTTGCTCTTCCATCTAGTAAGGAAGGATTTCAAGTTTATACCGACATATCATATCAGGGGATGGGTGTCGTTCTGATGCAGAACGGGCACATGATAGCTTATGCTTCCAGACAACTGAAGATAGCTTATGCTTCTAGACAACTGAAGAAACACGAGCAAAACTACCCGGTGCACGACTTGGAGATGGGAGCGGTTATCTTCGCTCTGAAGATCTAGAGACACTACCTCTACAGTGTCCACTGCGATATCTTATCAGACCACAAGAACCTGAAATATGTGGACACACAAAAGGAGCTGAACATCCGACAGAGGCACTGGGTAGAGTTTTTGTCAGACTACCAGTATACCATGTACTATCATCCCGGGAAGGCCAACGTGGTAGCGGACGCTCTGAGCCGAAGAGCCACCACATCAGGAGCGAAGCCTCAGCTGATGGCTATGAAGCTTGTGAAGATGTTAGAAGAGATGCAGATATCTCTGGTATCCAAGGACGATCCAGATCTTTACGAGGAGTACCTGGCATCGATGAGCACCACTGACGACATCCGGGATCGCATCAGGGATGGGTAGAGGCTGGATGCGAGGATGAAGCTGATATTCAGGGCCTTGGAGGAAGGAATGACAGGGGATTACTCTTTGAGAAATGGGCTGATATGCTTTAGAGGTAGAGTTTACATACCAGCAGAAGGCCAAATTCGGGAGGATATCATGACAGAGGCACACTACAGCAGATATTCAGTGCACCCGGAGATCACGAAGATGACAACGGATCTGAATAAGATGATGTAATGGACCGACATGAAAAAGGATATTACGTACTTTGTGATGCATTGTGAGGCTTGCCAGCTCATAAAGGCGGAGTGCAAGAGTCCGGCCGGGTTATTACAGCCACTTCTAGTGTCAGAGTGGAAGTTCGAGGACATAGCCATGGATTTTATACATGGGCTACCCCGATCTCATGCGGGGAACGACTCGATTTGGGTGATCATCGATAGCTTGACGAAGGTGGCTAGGTTTATTCCAATAAGGAAGGACGCTCCGGTCGGTGATCTGGTACGAAAATTTGTGAAGCAGTTTGTTCACTACCATGGAGTGACCAGGACGATCGTGTCAGATCGGGATAGAAGGTTTACGTCCAAGGAGTGGAGGTCATTTCAGGCCTACCTAGGCTCTCGGTTGGCCTTCAACACAGCTTTCCACCCTCAGACGGATGAGCAGAAGGAGCGCACCAACTGGACACTAGAGGATCTTCTACGCCTATGCATTTTGGACCGCGGAGAGCCCTGGGAAAGACTATTGCCGCTGATCGAGTTCTCCTACAATAACAGTCATCAGTCCAGCATAGGCATAGCCCCCTACGAGGCATTATACGGATGGAGGTGCAGGACCCCACTATCTTAGATCCAAGATAAGGATCCAAAGACACTCGACTCGGAGTTCGTGGAAGACATAGATGCTCAGGTGAGATTGATCTAGGATAAGATGTTGGAGGCCCAGAGTAGACAGGCCAAATACTACGATGCGCGTCATCATCGGGTGGAGTTCCAGGTGGGAGAAAGGGTTTTCTTGAAGATACGACTGATGCATGGAGTCTCGCGGGTTCGCAGGCGGAAGAAGCTCAGTCCAAGATACATGGGGCCTTAAAGGATCCTAGAGCGGATCAACCCCTTGGCTTACAGACTGGAGCTACCATCGGAGTTAGCGGGATTGCACGACGTCTTTCACGTCTCTTCACTTCAGAGGGCTCTACTACGACCTGAGCAGTTTATTTCCACTACAGATGGCCTGGTGGCTTCAGATCAATAAGTTAGTATGGAGCCAGTCAGGATCGATGATACAGCGGTGCGGGTCTTGCAGCGCAAGAAAGTCCCGCTTGTCAAGGTCCTGTGGAGGAACCATGGGCAGGAAGAGCACACTTGGGAGCCATGAGACTTGATGCAGCAGAGGTACCCAGATCTCTTCGAGTCAGGTATACCTTCAATTCCTAGAAATGTTATATACTTTTACTTCAGTAGAAACCGTAGGCACAACCTTAATTTCGAGGACGAAATTTTTATTTGTATATATTGGGATTTGTAACATCCCTCAAATAACTAGACCCCTAGGAGTGGTTTTGTCATGACTAGGTCATGACAAAACCCTAAGAAGCTCCAAAGACCTAGTGAGTAAGGCATAAAGGTGGAGATCACCTTGGTCTGCCTATAGCACAACCTCACCACCAAACCTAGGGTTTTACCTTAGGGCTTTAACTTGACTCCAGGACCCCAACACAACACCCCTAACCCTTTAGGTGGTCCATAGGGTCACTAAGGACCCATTGAGGGCAATCAAGGTGGTCAAGTTCACCTAAGTCCAGCCTAACCCTAAATGGGTGAAACTGACCTACATAGGGTCAATTAACCTTCCCTTGGCTAAATGGACCCCACCTATACCTTCCTAACCCTTAAGGGAGGCCAATGGGTCACCAAGAATCCATCGGGGTCAACCCAAAAGGTCAAGTTGACCAAAGTTAACCCTATCCCCAAAGTGGTCAAAGTGCCCTAATTATGGGTCAAGTGACCTCAAAGGTGACAAGTCAACCCTACTCAACCCTTCCTAGACCTTAGGGGAGGTCAATGGGTTACCAAGGATGTACAACCCTATATTTGCTAAGTGAGACCCAGAGGCATCAACGACCAGAATTGGACTAGCTTCGGGCTAGCTCTGGGCTTCAGACCAGAAGAGCTCCCGCCTAGGAGCAGGCAAGAACATTCGCGTCAAGCCTCAGCCGAGACCCACTTCCGCCCAGAGGTGGGCGAGAAGGCTTGCGCCTCGCATAAGGAGAGAGCTGGCTCGGTCCGAGGCATTCAACACTCCTCTTTTAGCTTCCACCAAGCGAAGGCGGGAGGGTTCTCGCCGGGTGGGCCCCAGAGCCCAGGATAAAATTACCTAGTTGCCCTCAGGTAAAATTACCTATATGCCCCCAGGGTCTGCATCTAGTATTCCATAACAGCGGGATTCAGCAATTGGCAGGCCAGCCAGGGGTATTTCAGAAATCTCAGGTCAGCAAAGGCTATAAATAAACCCACAAGGGCTCCTTAGAAAGCAGACTTTCATAATTCTCTAACTCTTTAGTGCTTTCTGAGGAGCTCCTAGCCTAGCTTTTGGCTTTGGAGGGGAAGCTCTCAGAGAACTTCCGGGTAAGAGGTGGGACCTCCCTGGTGAGGCTTCGGGTCAGTTCTAGGTCCTTTGAAATAAGTCGAGGGGCAAGGCTTGAGAGAAGGAGGTGCTGGCTGCACCCCTATTTTTCGAACTCTCATTGAGGTCATTTTTGGCTTCAACAGTTCTGGTGTGGTGAGCGTGGAAGGCAATCGATACAAGAAAGCCTTGAGTTTGGTCCCATGGCTGAAGGTGAAGGTGAAGGGTCTGGCTCAGGAGGTTCCCCCACCCGGGGAGAGGAGGCAACCAGGAAGATGCTAGAAGACTTCAGGCGAGAGGTCCTACAGAACATCAGTCTAGCCTTCTCAGCAAGGAGCGAGTGGGCAACCCCTCATATTCCAGTGGAGGCGGTCCCACTCTTGGACGAGAATGCCCATGGGTAGCGCCCCGAGAAGGAGGTCCCGGCGGAGGTTGGCGAGAGGGACGTTGCCGCGCGGGAGCTCCAGGCCAGCGCCCCGAGAAGGAGGTTCCGACAGAGGTCGGCGAGAGGGAGGCGGCAGTGTGAGAGCTCTTCCCTGGGCACGGTCTCGTGGATCGGTCCAGCCAGCTGAGTCCACGAGACGTGCCCTCTCGGCAGGCAGGCGACGAGAGCCCCTTCAGTGAGCTCATAATCTTAGCTCTGGTGTCGGAGGGGTTTTGGGAGCCAGACATGTCCTATTACTCGAGGAAGGATGACCCTGTGCAATATGTACAGTGGTTCGAAGATGTGGTCTCGATAAGGCAGATGACGGATGCATTCAAGTGTCGGCTGTTTGCCATCACGTTGAAGGAGAAGGCCCAGGACTGGTTCCACCAGTTGCCGGCAAGTTCGATATACAGCTTTGAGGATCTGTGCTGAGGGTTCCTGTTGAGGTTCTCAACATCGAAGAAGCAGAAGAAGGAGGAGGAGTGCCTGTTTGCAGTGAGGCAGAAGCAGGATGAGACGCTGGGTCATTACGTTGACCGATTTCAGGAAGAGATCCTCCTGGTCTAGGAGGTCCCAGGGTACGCATTGATGCTTACCTTCACCCTGGGGCTGAGACCAGGATTCTTCAGCATGGAGTTGAAGAGAGTGCCCCACTCTCCTTTGAGGAGCTCATGGAGAGGGCGGCGAAGGAGATAGACTTTGAGAGGGCCAATCTAGCTTTTGCCAAGAACCTGGCCCGGTTGGCGGAGGACGATGTGAAGAAACCAGCAGTAGGAAGGAAGAGAGAGCCGAGGGAGCCGAGGGAGCAAAGAGAAGAGAGAAGGAGGGAAGAAACCCGAGGGCAGGGGCAGCATCATGGATGGGGGGCCCGGGAGCCGAACAACCGGTTGGGTTGTAGGCCCCAGGAGGGTCGTCCCCAGGGTCAAGGAGGAGGCTTTCAGGGAAGAGACAACTTCCGGGAGCCAAGGAGGTTTGATCAACCGGCGTGGAGGTAGAGGCCAAGGGGTCACCTTCCGCAACTACAAGAAGCGATGGAGGTCGGCAGAGGTAGAGGAGAAAGGAGAGGAGTTTGAGGAGGAGCAAGGAGAAGAGGAGGTGGAGAAGGAAGAGTGCGCAGGGCGACGTTGCTCTTCTGTGACTTCCATCAGGAGGAGGGTAATGCAACGACCGCCTACCAAGAGTTCTTGGAGATGCGAGAAGCTAGGGGGATGGGGAGGCAGGATCCGCCGATAAGGATCGTGGAGGTGCAACAGGTAGAAGGGGAGGATAGGTGTGAGGACAGGGCAGATGTGGGGACCCGAGGGGGGATCGGGGTGATCCACGGGGGAGTGGGGATAGAGGCAACTCGCAAAGGGAGCCTTCAGACCATGTTCCGAAGGGGGGTCGCCTCGACCTCTCTGGCTCCCCCTCCGGAAGAAAAAATTACCTTTTCATCAGCAGACATGTCGGACTACGAGGATCCGTTCTGTGACGCCCTTGTGATTCAGACGGCGGTGGAGAACTTCACATTCTCCAGGATACCGGTGGACAATGGGAGCTCCGTGAATATGATCTTCAAGAAGGCCTTCGACGAGATGAAGGTCGAGGGCAAGAGGGTCTTAGCTTCGGATGGACCGCTATTTGGGTTTTTTGGAGAGAGGAAGGAAGTAGAAGGAGGGGTAGGTCTTCATGTAAATTTGGGGGGCGTATCACGGAACTGTAGGTTCGTGATAGTGGATGCCCCAAGCAATTATAATGCCATCTTCGGACGCCCCCTCATCAGCGCTTTTCACTGCGTCCCCTCCTCGTTCCATCAGTGCCACAAGTTCAACAACAGAGGGGTGTAGGTTAGGATCAGGGGGGACCCGAAGGTGGTGAGGCAGTGTTATGTAACAGCGGTTAACACCGTGTCTTGGATGGCGGAGGCAGAAGAGCTGGAGAGGGAGTTGGTAGAGTAGGAGGAGGTTGTCGGAGAGGAGCTGGAGAGCCTGGAGGAGGAAAGGGGAGAAGGAGTGCATGAGGCCTGGAGGGGCGTAGAGGTCGAGCAGCAGCAGCAAGAGAGCCTGGAGGAGGCGATGGAGGTAAGGGGTGAGCGAGGAGTAGAAGGAGTTATGAGGGAGTCCCAGGGGGCGAGCAGCAGCAGCAGGAGAGCCCGGAGGAGGCAATGGAGGTAGAGGATGAGCGAGGAGAAGAAGTAGTCGAGAGGGAGGCCCGGAGAGGCGTAGAGGTTGAGCAGTAGTAGCAGGAGAGTTGGGAAGAGGTGATGGAGTTCAAAGAAGTAGGAGGGGAGGAAGAGTTTGGGTAGGAGGAAGAAGCGAGGGCTGACTGGGAGAATTCGCGGCTGGATCCCACTGAGGAAGTGGTGGAGATGGAGGTCTTCACCAACGCAGGGCAGGTACAGAGGGTGCAGGTCAGCGATGGCTTAAGTCCCGAGAACCAGGAGCAAGTGCAGGCCTGCATCCAGAGCAACATCGACATCTTCGCTTGGAGTGCGGCGTACATGCCGGGCATCGATGTGGATGTGGCCTTCCATCGCCTGAACCTGGAACCCCGGACGCGACCCATCCGCCAGAAGATGAAGACCATCACCACCAAGCTGGAGGAGCCCATCCGCGAGGAGATCAAGAAGCTCTTAGAGGCTGGCTTCATCTCGGAGATCAGTATCCAGGCTGGATCTCCAACGTGGTAATGGTTAAAAGGGGGAGGGAAGTGGCGAATGTGTATCGACTTTTCTTTGTTAAATAAATCATGCACCAAGGATTGCTACCCCTTGCCTCGGATCGACGCGCTGGTTGATTCAGCCATCGGTTTTTCTATTATGAGTTTCTTAGATGCTTTTTCAGGTTATCACCAGATCCGGATGCACCCTCCCGACGTCAAGGATGTCTCCTTCATCACGAGCGAGGGATGCTTCAGCTATAAGATGATGCCCTTTGGGTTAAAAAAATGCAGGGGCTACATACCAGCGCATGATGGATCAGGTCTTCCAGGGTCAGAGGGGGAGGAACCTGGAGGTCTACGTTGATGATCTAATGTGAAAGTGAGGGTAAGATCTACCTTTACTCTAGAGGGGGGGGGTGAATAGAGTATATTAAAATAATTTTCCAAGTTTAAAAATTATTTAGCAGTGGAAGACTTGATTTATATATAAGTGTATTGTGCTTGCAGTAAATAAAAATTAAGTAAGCAAGAAACAAAATCACAGCACACAGCAAATCAAACACAGCAACCAGATGACACAAGGATCTATAGTGGTTCCCCAATCAACCTGGGTATATCCACTCTTCTACCACCCTAGGTAGGAATCCACTATAGGAATAGTTGATTAGGTGCCCTAGGCACCAATGAGCTTTTGATAAGGTGCTCAAAAACCAAATCAGATTTTTGATCAGGTGTCTTGCCACCACTGAGTTTTGACAAGGTCTCAGAAACCAGCCACAAAACTTTTGAAGGGAGTTTTGAATAACCCTTTTACAGCAGAAAAATAAAAGAGGTGAAGTTATTCTTCTCTATTCAACAATCAAAGAGAAGACTAGTGGATTGATGTTGTCAAAGCTCCCCCTGAGATTTGCAGTTGTTCAGGAAGAGAAGCTTTGCTTAGGGTGATAGGCCTTCAGTATGTTGAAGATCTCCAGCAAAGAATGATTTCAGCAAAGACTGAAATGTGTTGTGTCCGGAGTCCTTGATTGATGAAGCCTTGAACACTTGAATCAGAAGAGATCTTGAAAGAATAAAGGAATTCTTTTCTGTGTGGTGATCTTCTTCACTGTTGTATTCCTTGTGTTCTGAAAGAATTCTAACTTGTAATCCTATAGACTTGTGTCTCAAAAACTATTCCTCAATAATCATCAATCTCTCTTTTTGTCACAACTTCTCTGAGAAGATATATTGAAATTCAGTCTTCTGGATAGCCATTAGCCAGTCATAAATGACTTTCTTAAATGATATCTGTCTCTGGAAGAAAGTCCTAAGAGACATTCCATTTAGTCTTCCTTGAAACTTGCTCCAGATTGATTAAAATGGCTACAAAATCCTTTGAAATAAATGCTGAATATGAATCAGATTGAATTCCATAACTAACTGAATTTGAATTCTGAAATCGTTGATCTCTCAAGAAAAGTCGTCGATCTGAGCTAGACTATCGTCGACCTGAGCTTAGAGATTGGAATAAGACTTGAGACAGAAATCGTTGATCTGAGCTCGACTATCGTCGACCTGAGCTCAACGATCTCTATTTTGGCTAGAGACAGAAATGTCGATCTGAGCTCGGAGATTATCGAACCGAGTTCGATGACTCGTCTAACTGAGCTCAGAGATTGTCGAACTGAGTTCGACGCCTCGTCGATCTGAGCTCGATGATAATTGCCTAAAACTTCTGCACTGCAATCTGAACTAGAAGGTCTTGGGGCAGCTTTCAAACCTAAGTTCTAAGCCTTAGACCTATTCTAGTTGACCTTTAAAACTATACAATGAGGTCAAGACAAATTCCTAAGGACATAGTGATCCTTACCCAAATTAGTAATAGGGTGTTCCAACAATCTCCACCTATTTGGGTTAGGATTACTATTTACATGGCATATAGGATTTAAAAAGCATAAAAGCAGAAATAAAAGCAAATAAAACATTGCAGAAAAATGAAATGCAGCATTGCAGAAGCAGAAATAATCACAGCAGATAGTCAGAGATAGATGAATACTGTCAGCTTACATAATTACTCCCTTTCTTCTCTCTTTTTGAATAATATTTCTCTATTTGGATCTTGAGCTTCCTTTTTGGATCTCCTATCATTAGCAGCACCTAAAGAGGTTTGAGATTTAAGTCTGGGAACAACAGCCTCTGGGTGTAGCTTCATATAACTCTCTGGATCAAAGAATTTCCTGGAGGAGTATCTTTCAAGTTCTTTCTTTCTTTGCTCAGATAGAGTAGTGATGTTTGAAGTATCTCTTCCATGTTCTCTTGCCTTCTTTATTTGATCTAAAGCAGCCAACTCTTTCATCCTTGCAGTCCAGGAAAGAGGATTGTTCTCTGGATCCTCAAAGGGAACTGGAGGTTCATATCTGTTCATTGAATCAGTAGGAGGAGCTCTTGGAGTAACAAAATCTTTCAGCTTGTAAGGGAAAGGACCAGAGGTTGAATCAGTGGGGCCTTGTCCTTCCCTGTGATATGGATGTTGTCTGGATTGACCTCTGGAATATACTTTATATCCTCTTTGGTTTCCTCTGTACTGGCCTCTCCTGGATTGGTAGCCTCTTTGATAACCTCTTGATTGTGATCTATCTTGAGTCTGAGAGGAGCTTTGAGTTGCAACATATGAGGTCTGTGAAGCAGAACCTCCACCAGTTCCTGCATTTGGTGAAGGAGGAGGAAGAGGATTATGGTGAGATGATCCTTTGTCAAAATTCCTCCTCTTCTTCATGGCCTTCAGCTGGTTCCTTGAGAATTGCATCAAAGGTTCAGTAATAGGACAGTCATGAAGAATATAGTATGGAATGTCATTATCATCCTTTACTTTCTCTGGAGGTACTCTCTTCAAAGCTTTGCTTCTGGCTTTTCTCTTCCTTGCAATGGTTGTAGAGGAGTCATCAGAATCAGTTCTGAACTTGTCACTATCTAAGCTCTGAGGATTGTCATACAATTCATCAATCCTTTTAATATATTCTTTTTGTTGTTTGGATTGTTCAGTTGAAATAGAAGCAGCAGTAGTGACAGAAGCAGCACTAGCAGACACACTGGTAGAAATAGCAGTAGCAATAGAGATAACTGGGGCAGCAGGAGCATCAGATACAAAAACAATAACATTAGTAACAACAGACTCATCAACATGAACAGCAGGCTCTGAGTCATTAGCCTCTATCATCAGCAAATCATAAGCAATATCAAAACAGACTTTATCAACAGCAGCAACAGAAACAACATTCACAATATCAGTAGAAGTAACACTTTCCACAGCCTTGAGAGAATTGATATATGAGGATATTAGGCTGGGATCACAACTGAAAATAGGCACAATGGCCTTAGTAAGGTCTTCAGCTTCTTAAGCTGGAAGACATCTGCTATGGAGAGTATCAAAAGCTAAAAGCATTGACCTAAAGTCAACTGAACTGAGAGATAGAACTGGAGCTGGAATCTCTGGCAGACTTGTCAAGATATCTTCTGAAGCAGGCATCATCTCTTCTTCATATGGTATCTCCTCCTGCCTAGATTCAGTATACACTAGATCAAGGCACCCCACAGAAGGAATTGCCTGAGGAGGATAGAAGGAAGATAGCCTGGCAGATAACTCCTGGATAGATTTCAGAAGTGGAGCCATGGAGGTCTCCAGCAAGAGTGCTAGCCTCGGAGCTAACAACTCATAAAGCTTATCTTCTAGGGCTGGAAGGTCTACTTGCTAAAGTGATGCTTGAGTAGAGGTAGATGAGAATGTGACAGAGGTTGATGTAGAAGGAGCTGCTGATATGGTAAGAGAAGATGAGGATGGTAGTATGGATGGTTGAGAAATGGGAATGGTGGAGAAGGAAGTTATTGGAATGGAAATGGATGGGGTGAAAGATGGTTGAGCAAGAATGTCTTGAAGTAATTGTTGGTAGGAGGTAGAGGATGATGGGGGCTCAAGAGGTAAGGAAAGAGAATCATCCATGTAGGAATCATCTAGAAGACTGAATGATGGAATGGATGAATCAATGTCAAGGTGTGGATAATGGTGTAGAGGATGGAAATGGTCTACAATAGTTGCTGGAGGAGGTGAAGGAGTTGAGATTGGAGATGAGATGATAATGGGGGATGATATTGAAGTGGTGATGGTGGATGTATGAATGGTTGAAGAAATAATGGGTGGAGATGGAGGAGATGAGGAGGAGGCAGGAAATTCTTCCAAGGGGGTAGTTGTCTGAGGGGAAGTGACCTGTACAGTCCTTGTGCCTGAAGTTGAGACAACTGCAGGAGCGCTGCTTGGCTTGGCAATTTGTCTGTCCCACTTTCCAAAGAGGGCACAGGATAGCCTCTTGGAGGCATTGATGTGCATGCCACTGGAGACAAGCAGCTGAGGGCATCTGTTATTCAGAAACAGACCTAGAATCCTCCCAAAATTCACAAAATTCTTGTTCACCTTTTTCTTAATTAAATCAAAGAATATCTTCCCCCAATTCAAATGTTTCTTATCTACTAATGCACCCATTAAACAAAATTGATACCTGGAGATAGTATCATGGGCAGAATGCTTTGCTAACAACACTTTTCCCACAACATCTGCTAGGAATCTATATTCTACTGACAATTTTTTCTTAAGCAGCTTATTAGGGTTTTCTGCTGAGTGACCCATTCTATCCAGCAAACTAGCAAATTCCACTCCAGATAACTGGACTGAATTGTGCCCAGTACTCAATTGAAAGACTTCTGTTAGGAGAGCGGGAGTTAGGGATACCTGTGTGCCGGATATTGTTCCAACCACTGTGTTCTGATCCAGGTTATGTGCAGTATACACCCACTCCTTGATTTCATCTGCTGGCAGTTTCATTCTTGTGGACATGATATAAACCAACTGTTGGTCCTTGAACAATTCCAGAATGTCTTTAAAGGTTTGATCACTGCCTTCAAAAGAATCCATGTCTATGTCGAAGCCTGTATCAAACTTCATCGCTGCTAGGACTGCAACAGAAACGGCCATTGTTACCTGCAAAATCAAACAAACGAGACCAAGTGCAGAGATGTTTGGAGGGAAAGAAAAGTTCTGCAGAGAGTATGAATGTGCAAAAGGAGAACGACGGCTGAAAAATGAATTTTATATCAGGGTTCGACGCCGAAAAGGAAAGATCGTTGAACTCAGTTCGACGATCTGGGCTTCTAAAGGAATCTGAAGAGTCTTCAACATTGTCGATCTCCGTTCGACGATATTGGAGAGCGTCGAGCTCTGCTCGACGATCTTTGACTGGAAAGAGATAGCCTAGCACTATCTGGAAAACGCCGAACTCCGATCAACGATATCTGAGAACGTCGATCTCCGTTCGACGATCTTTGGGAAAAACGTCAAGCACAGTTCAGAGATCAGAAACAACCTATAGACACTAGAAAAATCAAGTTTTTAGCCTAGTCTTAGTCAATTTTAAGGTTTTAAAATCTTGGATCTTAATTTAAACTTCCTCCATCTAACATTCCTAACTGATTCAGGAAGAATGTATGTTTCTCTTCATCCAATGATTTGGTGAAAATATCTCCCCTTTGCAAATCAGTTGGGATATATTGAAGTTCAATTTTATTCTTCTCAACATTATCCCTTAAAAAGTGATGCCTAATCTCTATATGTTTTGTCCTACTATGGAGGACTGGATTTTGTGCTATAGAAATAGCACTGGTATTATCACAAAATATTTTTGACTTGTCTAGGTTATAACCATAGTCTAGGAGCTGATTTTGAATCCACAAAATCTGTGAGCAACAACTACCTGCTGCCATGTATTCAGCTTCAGCAGTTGATGTGGACATAGATGTTTGTTTCTTACAAAACCAGGAGACAAGTCTGTCACCAAGAAACTGGCAAGTTCCACTGGTGCTTTTCCTGTCTACTCTACATCCAGCATAATCAACATCTGAAAATCCAGTTAATTCAAATCCTGAGTTTTTTGAATACTAGAGACCTAGATTTGGACAACTTTTCACATACCTAAGAATCCTTTTTACTAATATTAGGTGTGACTCTCTAGGGCTTACTTGGAATCTAGCACATATGCATGTAGCAAACATTATGTCTGGTCTACTAGCTGTAAGGTACAATAAAGAGCCAATCATTGCTCTATATGTTGTCTGATCAACAGGTTTCCCATGTTCATCAGTATCTAATACAACATTAGTAGGCATAGGTGTTTTCATGCAGGATGCTTCAGACATACCAAATTTCTTAACCAACTCTTTTGCATACTTGTTTTGAGAAATGAATATGCCATCAACATGCTGTTTGACTTGCAATCCAAGAAAGAAGGAAAGCTCACTCATGCTACTCATTTCAAATTTAGAATGCATTAGGTTGGAAAACCTTTTGCATAAATTTGAATCAGTAGATCCAAAGATAATATCATCTACATAAATTTATACAAGTAGGGTATTGGACTTATGGGTTCTAATAAAAAGAGTTTGGTCTACTCTACCCCTTATAAAATCATTTTTCAAAAGAAAGCATGCTAAGGTCTCATACCATGCTCTAGGAGCTTGCTTGAGACCATATAATGTTTTATGCAGTTTAAAAACATAATCAGGATGAGTTGGAGAGATAAAACCTGGGGGTTGTCTAACATAGACTTCTTCCTTGATATCTCCATTGAGAAATGCACTCTTCACATCCATTTGATAGACCTTGAATCTCTTGTGTGCTGCATAAGCTAGAAATATTCTTATGGCCTCCAACCTTATAACTGGTGCAAAGGTCTGGTCATAATCTATTCCTTCTTCTTGTGAGTATCCTTGTGCAACTAGCCTTGCCTTGTTCCTGACAATGATTCCTTGATCATCCAAATTGTTTTTGAACACCCATTTTGTTCCAACAATGGAGTGATCCTTTGGCCTTGGCACTAGATCCTAAACTTTGTTCCTTTCAAATTGATGTAATTCCTCTTGTATTGCAATGATCCAATGTGGATCTTGTTCTGCATCTTGTATGGATTGAGGCTCAATTTGAGATAGGAAGCAGGTGTGCATCAGGTTTTTATTGACCTGATTTATGGTTTGCACACCAGTTAGATGTCTCCAATCACTTGAGAGATTGGATGATCTCTTGATGTCACTAAATCAATAGGGGGTGTTGATTGTTCACCAACCTGTGTTGTTGTTTCCTCTTGTGGAACAACAACTGGCTCTTCAATGTGATTCTCACCAAGATGTTGAGTGTCCTCTTTATCTTCACTGCTTTCACCTTTTTGTTGGATAGGTGAATGTGTTGTATCCTTTTCTATAATGGGTAACCTGTCCAAATTTTCTGAAAGAGAATGTACCTGCAAAGGTTCTATGGTAGAAGTATTCTTCTCCTTATAAGACATGTTAGTTTCATCAAAAGATACATGTACAGATTCTTCAATTTTAAGAGAAGTTTTGTTATACACCCTATAAGCTTTACTGATCATAGAGTATCCTAGAAACACTCCTTCATAAGCTTTGGCTTTAAATTTTGCTATGTATTTCTTGTCATTATTGTGTATGTAACAAATACAGCCAAAGATTTTGAAATAATCTACTTTAGGTTTCTTCCCTTTGAGTAATTCATAGGGAGTCTTGCCCTTCAGCTTATGTATCAAACTTCTATTCAACACATAGTTTGAGGTGCTCTCTGCCTCTACCCAAAAGGATAGAGGAAGGTGAACATCTGTCAACAATGTAGTAGCAGATTCAATAAGGGTTCTATTTTTCCTTTCAGCTACCCCATTTTATTGAGGAGTTTTAGGTGCTGAGAAAGTGTGTCTGATCCCTTCACTTTGACAGAACTCTTGCATAAGAAGAGAATCAAACTCTGTCCCATGATCACTTCTGATCAGGGCAATGTGAGTATTGAACTCAATCTGTATGCATTTGAGAAACTCTGTCAAACACTTAAAGTTATCAGACTTCTTCCTCAGAAAGAACACCCATGTGAATCTAGAGAAGTCATCTACAACTACTAAAGTATAAAATTTCCCTCCTAGGCTTTGTACTGTAATGGGTCCAAAAAGATCCATATGTAATAGATACAAAATCCTAGGTGAATCACTCTTATTAAGTGACTTGAAACTATTTTTAGTTTGCTTGCCTAACTGACAAGCCCTGCAAAGTCCTTCCTTCTTGTAGGGGCCAGAAGGTAGTCCTCTAACAAAGTTGTCCTTGGATAGCCTAGCAATGGTTCTAAGATTTATATGTCCTAATCTCTTATGTTATAGTTCATTTGGTTTACAAACAGAATTGAACAAGCAGATATCTACCTTAGTTGAATGAAAATCTACAAGATAGATGTTACCTTTCCTTTTACCTGTCAACACAGTTGTGTTGTCCTCTTATTTGATTTTGCATGAGGATTTGTTGAATGTCACCTGGTAGCTTTCATCACATAGTTGACTGATGCTGATTAGATTGTTCTTCAGTCCTTCCACATAAGCTACATTCTTGAATGTGACTGAGCCTATTTGGACTGCACCATATCCCTTGGTCTGTCCAAAGTTTGAATCTCCAAAAATTACTTTGGGTCCAAGCTTAGCTTTAAAGGATGTTAGATTATCCTTGCTTCCTGTCATGTGCTTTGAGCACCCACTATCCAAATACCATTGCTGGTTTATTGTTGGATTGGTCTTCACCTGCACATAAAATAACTTATTTGTTTTTGACCCAGTTTACCTTGGGCCTAGGTTGATAACCTTTAAATTCTGAAATAAAAGACATCCCTGATTAACTCTTATAACCTTTAGGATGATATATCCTAGGAGGTATTATCCATTCAGTATAAGGGTTAAAGCTTTGAGATGTAGAACCTCTAGGATTGAATTTTGATTTACCTTTAAAAATTTGTTCATAACTCTGATCTTTGTTCGACGATCTTTGAGCTGAGTTCGACGATCTTGGGTCAGATCATCGAGCTCCGTTCGAAGATCGACTTTGCCAGAGTTCAGAGTTCATAGATCGTCGACCTGAGTTCGACGATTCAGCTTGAGATCGCTGAGCTCTGTTCGACGATCGTCGAGCTCTGTTCGACGTTTTCTGTTAAACTTTGGTTTTCTTAGGTAAATCAGGATTCTTCCTAGCTACCTCCACAACACCCTTTCCTTTGTCTGAAATAAACTTAATTGGGGTTGTTAATACTATAGGTTAGCTGGATGAAGCACCTAAGCCCAGTGTACTATTAAGTCTTGAGTTCACTGTGCTTGTGATGTCCATCAGTCTGTTGCTTCTCCCATTAAGGGATTCTTCAAACTTCTTTGCCTGGGATAGTTCACTTTTCAGTGAAACTATCTCCTCCCTACAGTATTCTAACTCCTTAGAGAGTTTGAGGTTGTCTGATTTTAAAGTGCTATGTTCAGACAATTGATTTCTGAGAGAGATAATCTCTTTCTCAGACTTTAGCAGGTCTAAACAAAGTGCCTTAAATTCAGATCTAAAGTCCTCTGAATTAAAATCAAAAGAATCTATTACCTGATCTTCTTCAGCTTCATGTTCAGATTCAGATTCTGACTCTTGTTCTGCATCAGAATTATGTTGAGAGGCATTGATAGCCATCATGCAAAACTCCTTCTCTTCAACATCATCTTCATCATCACTTGAGCTTGATGAAGCCTCTGATTCTTCTTCAGTTTCACTCCAGGTTTCAGCTACAAATCCCTTCCTGGTGTGTTTGTTCTTGCTGGAGGAGGATTTGTCATTATTGTTTCTTCTGAAGTCTTTGTCTCTTCTCCTGTCTTTCTTATCTTTCTTGTCCTTATTTTTATTCTCTGGACAATCAGGCACAATGTGGCCTGGCTTCCTGCATCCAAAACAAATAATTTCTTTGTTACTGGACTTGTCATACCTTGGCTTTTCATGACCTCTGGATGATCTTTTCCTGAAATCTTTCCTGGCCATCTTGTAAAATATTTTGGCTAGTAGACTCATTAACTCTTCTTTGCCTGTGACTTTGTCTTCAGGCTGTTCTTCTATAGCTTTGAAAGCAATTGTCTTCTCCTTCCTTGTTGTTGGAGAAGCAATTTTTTTCTCTTCTTCTCTATTCTTGATAAGCAGCTCATAGGACTTGAGCTTGGCCAAAAGAGCCTGAGTGGTGATCTCATTTAGGCTTCTGGCATCCTTGATTGGCCAGATCCTTGAGTCCCAAGTGCTGGGGAAGCACATTAGGATCTTATCATTGAGTTCAGTCAATGAGATCTCCTTGTCCAAAGTCTTCAGTTCACTGACAATTAGACTGAGTCTGTTGTACATGTCAGCAACTGACTAAGTTTCTCCCTTCTTGAAATTCTCATACTGGGTTATGAGATGAGATCTTCTATCCTTTCTTTCATCAGCTGATCCTGACACAAGCTCAGATAGCTTGTCCTAAATTTCTTTTGCTGAGTTGCATTCAGCCATTTTTTGAAATATGTCATCAGACATAGTCTGAGCCAATTGTTCATTGCCTTGGCATCAGCAACTTTCCACTTTTTGATTTATGCATCTATTCCTGAGGGGGGTGGAACAACACTTGTACTTGTAATTGCTGGAGGTCTTGGACACACTGTCAAAACAGAATTAAAGATGTCCTCATCAATAGAATTCATGTATAATTTAATCCTTGCCTTCCAAAGTGCAAACTTAGAATGATTGCACACTGGAGGTCTGGTGCTAGCATAATCTTTATTTTGTGCCATGGTTTTATATGAAAATAAATATAATAAAAGTAATAACCCTCTATTAAAGATTGTTCTTATCAGAGATCTTTTTGTTCAGGTGTTAGCCTGTAGGGACAACCAATCTGATGAGGATTTAGTTGTTGAATAACCAACCTGGCTCTGATACCAATTGAAAGTGAGGGTAAGATCTACCTTTACTCTAGAGGGGGAGGGGGGTGAATAGAGTATATTAAAATAATTTTTCAAGTTTAAAAATTATTTAGTAGTGAAAGACTTGATTTATATATAAGTGTATTGTGCTTGCAGTAAATAAAAATTAAGTAAGCAAGAAAAAAAATCATAGCACACAGCAAATCAAACACATCAACCAGATGACACAAGGATCTATAGTGGTTCCCCAATCAACCTGGGTACATTCACTCTTCTACCACCTAGGTAGGAATCCACTGCAGGAATAGTTGATCAGGTGTCCTAGGCACCAATGAGCTTTTGATAAGGTGCTCAAAAACCAAATCAGATTTTTTGATCAGGTGTCTTGCCACCACTGAGTTTTAACAAGGTCTCAGAAACTAGCCACAAAACTTTTGAAGGGAGTTTTGAATAACCCTTTTACAGCAGAAAAATAAAAGAGGTGAAGTTGTTCTTCTCTGTTCAACAGTCAAAGAGAAGACTAGTGGATTGATGTTGTCAAAGCTCCCCCTGAGATTTGCAGTTGTTCAGGAAGAGAAGCTTTGCTTAGGGTGATAGGCCTTCAGTATGTTGAAGATCTCCAACAAAGAATGATTTTAGCAAAGACTGAAATGTATTGTGTCTGGAGTCCTTGATTGATGAAGCCTTGAACACTTGAATCAGAAGAGATCTTGAAAGAATAGAGGAATTCTTTTCTGTGTGGTGATCTTCTTTACTGTTGTATTCCTTGTGTTCTGAAAGAATTCTAACTTGTAATCTTGTAGACTTGTGTCTCAAAAACTATTCCTCAATAATCATCAATCTCTCTTTTTGTCACAACTTCTCTGAGAAGATATATTGAAATTCAGTCTTCTGGATAGTCGTTAGCTAGTCATAAATGACTTTCTTAAATGATATCTGTCTCTAGAGGAAAGTCCTAAGAGACATTCCATTTAGTCTTCCTTGAAACTTGCTCCAGATTGATTAAAACGGCTACAAAATCTTTTGAAATAAATGCTGAATATGAATCAGATTGAATTCCATAACTGACTGAATTTGAATTCTGAAATCGTCGATCTCTCAAGAAAAGTCGTCAATCTGAGCTAGACTATCGTCGACCTGAGCTCAGAGATTGGAATAAGACTTGAGACAGAAATCGTCGATCTGAGCTCGACTATCGTCGACCTGAGCTCAACGATCTGGATTTTGGCTAGAGACAGAAAAGTCGATCTGAGCTCGGAGATCGTCGAACCGAGTTCGATGACTCATCTAACTGAGCTCAGAGATAGTCGAACTGAGTTCGACGCCTCGTCGATTTGAGCTCGACGATAATTGCCTAAAACTTCTGCACTGCAATCTGAACTAGAAGGTCTTAGGGGCATCTTTCAAACCTAAGTTCTAAGCCTTAGCCCTATTCTAGTTGACCTTTAAAACTATACAATGAGGTCAAGACAAATTCCTAAGGACATAGTGATCCTTACCCAAATTAGTAATAGGGTGTTCCAACATAATGGTCAAGAGTAAGTGTGTGGATTCGCACCTGCGGGACCTGGAGGAGACATTCGCCACCCTGCGGAAGTTCAAGATGAGGCTGAACCCCTTGAAGTGTGTCTTCGGAGCAAGCCGCGAGAAGTTCCTTGGGCATCTTTTGACCCCGGCAGGGGTAGAGCCTAACCCGGATAAGGTGAAGGCCACCCTAGAGTTGGAATCACCACACAATACTAAGGAAGTCCAATGCTTGACAGGCAAGTTGGCCTGACTAAGTAGGTTCCTCTCCAGGTTGGGGGACAAATGCTCGTCATTCTTTAAGGTGCTGCGGGGTAACCAAAGGTTCAAATGGATCGTTGAATGTGAAGAGGCTTTTCAAACGCTAAAGAGGCAGCTTTCCCAAGCTCCGCTACTCCAAAGACCGAAGGAGGAGGAAGATCTAGCCTTATATCTCGGGGTAGGAGCAGAGGCCGTGAGCTCTCTCCTGGTCAGAGAAGAGGGGAAGAAGTAGTTGCTCATCTACTACGTTAGCCGGATCTTGAAGAAGGCGGAGCTCTTCTACCCCATCTTAGAGAAGCTGGCATATGCCCTGATCATCTTGACAAGGAAGCTCCGACCATACTTCCAAGCACACTCTATCAAGGTGGTGACGGACCATCCTCTTCTCAAGATCTTTGAAGGGGTGGAACACTCGGGCAGGTTGGCCAAGTGGTCCATCGAACTGAGTGAGTTTGATATCTCATTCGTTCCAAGGCTCTCCATCAACGCACAGGCGGTGGCGGACTTCCTGACAGACTATGTTGTTGAGGTTGGGGCAGAGGAGCCGCAGCCCCAGGGGGCGTGGAGGATGATGGTTGACGGGGCTTCGGGAAAGCATTCCCTTGGAGGAGGAGTGGTGCTGATAAGCCCCAGGGGTCACTATAGAACAGTCAGTGGTCTTGCACTTCCCGGTGACCAATAATCAAGCGGAGTATGAGGCCATGATAGCCGGCCTTCGATTGGCAAAAGAGCTTGAGATCCAGGATGTGGAGGCTTTTACGGACTCACTAGTGGTAACGTCCCAGATCAAAGGGGAGTTCGAAGCTCGGGAGCCCACCCTGGTGAAGTACTTTTCCAAGGTAAGGGTGATCATTGGAGGGTTCCGAACGCTCTCCATCCAACACGTCCCCAGGGAAGAAAGTGCAGCATCCGATCGGCTGGCTAAGTTTGGGCCTCGGGGGGGGGGGGGAGGAACCCTGACAGAACTGTTTCGACCAGCAATCGAAGAAGGAGAGTTGATGGAGGTGGATAGGCGACCCTTATGGGTGGACCCTTTGGTGACCTTCCTGTCCACTGGCGAGCTTCCAGAAGGGATTAAGGATGCCAAAAGCTTCTAGCACAAGACAACTCACCACCTAATGCTCGAAGGGGGGTTACACCGAAAAATGTTGTCAGGGCTCCTAGCAAGATATGTGACTGAAGAGGAGATCCCAAGGATCCTGGAGGAGGTACACTCGGGCGAGTGTGGCAGCCACTCAAGAGGAAGAATGTTGGAAGTATGGGTGGTAAGACAGGGGTACTTCTGGCAGACCCTGAGGAAGGATGCGGCGGAATTTGCAAAGAGATGCCAAAAATGTCAGCTGTGCGCCCCCCTCCAGCTCTTGCCCGCTCAAAGGCTTCGAAGCATCACATCACCATGGCCTTTCGCAATCTGGGGGATGGATCTGGTCGGGCCTTTTCCTACGGATAGCGGGCAGAGGAGGTTTCTCCTGGTCATGATTGATTACTTCTCGAAGTGGCTGGAAGTCAAGGCATTGGCCAAGGTCACCTCGCAGGTCATTAGAAACTTCATTTGGGGAGAGATCATATGCAGGCACGGGCTACCCCAAGCAATAGTAACGGATAATGGTCCCCAGTTTGCTAGCGAAGAGTTCATCAGCTTCTGCACTCAACTGGGGATAGACCTTAGGATTGCCTCCGTCCACCACCCTAGGAGCAACGACCAGGTAGAGGCGGCAAACAAGATCATTGTAAACTTTCTCAAGAAGAAGGTAGAGAACTTGAGGGGGAATTGGGTGGATCAGCTCCCCTCAGTTTTGTGGGCCTTACGAACGACCCCGAACACGGCCACTAGAGAGACCCCTTCAAGCTTTCTCATGGGTGTGAGGCGGTCCTGCCAGTAGAGTTTGAGGTTCGATCCCCACGGGTCACGACCTCGGCTGAAGGAGATGAGGCTTGGAGGTTGGAGAATGAAGGGGGGTTACGCCTCTCGTTGGACATGGTGAAAGAGCTGCGCAATGTCGCAGCCATCAGGCTGGAAGAGATCAAACGGCGGATGGCAAAATATTTCAACAAGCATATCGGGATCAGGCAATTCACTGAAGGAGATCTGGTACTAAAGAAGGTCGACGCAGCGGGGAGGTCAACCCCTGTGGGCAAGCTCAACCCAAATTGGGAAGGGCCTTATATTGTTGAAAAGGTCCTTAGAGCAGGAGGTTATCACCTCCAACATGTGGAGGGTAGGTCCATGAGCCACACCTGGAACGGCGATGACTTAAAGCGCTTCTACCCGTGAAAGAGGGGAAGGTGAAATTGTATATTCAAATCCAAGATTATATTATAGTGTTTTTGTTGATCCATTGTTTACTTGCCTATCTTAATGCTGGATTAGAGTTTGTAAACTTGCACTACCCCGAGCTCGGCTCGGCCCCAAGTAGACCCGCTGCGCAGGATCTCATCTAGCTGGCAGGTCCGAAGGATCGCCTGTGGGGGAGAGGTTTGGTTCTTGGAGATACTTCAGTTTGGAAACTTGCACTACCCCGAGCTCGGCTTGGCCTCAGGTAGACCCGCTGCGCAGGCTCTCATCTAGCTGGCAGGTCCGAAGGATTGCCTGTGGGGGAGTGGTTTGGTTCTTGGAGATACTTCAATTTGGAAACTTGCACTACCCCGAGCTCGGCTCGGCCCTAGGTAGACCCGCTGCGCAGGCTCTCATCTAGCAGGCAGGTCTGAAGGCTCGCCTGTGGGGGAGAGGTTTGGTTCTTGGAGATACTTTAGTTTGGAAACTTGCACTACCCCGAGCTTGGCTCGGCCCCAGGTAGACCCGCTGCGCAGGCTCTCATCTAGCTGGCAGGTCCGAAGGCTCGCCTGTGGGGGAGATGTTTGGTTCTTGGAGATACTTCAAGTTGGAAACTTGCACTACCCCGAGATTGGCTCGGCCCCAGGTATACCCGATGCGCAGGAACTCATCTAGCTGGCAGGTCTGATGGCTCGCCTGTGGGGGAGAGGTTTGGTTCTTGGAGATACTTCAGTTTGGAAACTTGCACTACCCCGAGTTCGGCTCGGCCCCAGGTAGACCCACTGTGCAGACTCTCATCTAGCTGGCAGGTCTGAAGGCTCGCCTGTGGGGGAGAGATTTGGTCCTTAGAAATTCTTCAGCTTGGATGTTTGCACTACCCCGAGCTCAGCTCGGCCCTAGGTAGACCCACTACGCAGGCTCTCATCTAGATGGCAGGTCCGAAGGCTCGACTGTGGGGGAGAGGTTTGGTCCTTGGAAATTCTTCGGCTTGGATGTTTCCACTACCCTGAATGAGGCCCGGACCCGGGTGGACTCACTGACCGGACCTTCTGGGCTGAATAGGAGACACCCGGAAGGCAGAACAACGAGGTTGAGAACCTCCCTAGGCAGGAGAAGTCTCGGCCAGGAGATCTCGTCCAAGAGGGTCTCGACAAAAGGAGTCCCCGGCAGGAAGGCTTTTTGACGAGGGGTCCTTGGCCCGACGACAAGAAGCCCTGGGCGAGAAGCTTCGTTTGCTCGCCCAAGGTGAAAGGGGGGACAGCCCTCCCCTTGAAAACCTACAGATAACGCTTTCGACAAAAGATTCTCGGCAGAACACCAAAATTACGCGTTATGCCTCGAGCTCTCGGCAAGTTCCCGCCTCTTGATCGCTAAGGGAGACCGTCCTAAGGGGGGGGGGCGAGGGCCTTGGCGGAAGCATGCTTGATAAGCATTCGACACAATACAGAGGTAAAAATCAATTATATACAAACATTTACACTATCTTTCAAAATAATATTACAGATAATATCACACACATTACAAAGACAAAAGGAAGGGGGGGAGAGACCCATCAGGGGGACGCTCTATACCCCCCACTCGAGCTCTCGCTTGAGATCCTGCGAGAGCTCTCACCAGAGCCCTCCCCGGATGTCTCTCCAGCAGCAGTGGGAGATTTCGGGACATCCGAGGGCGGGGAGTCAGGTGCGCCCGGGGGATTAGGGATGGGCTCGAAGAGCAAGGGGAGAAGCTGACGGGCGACGATAGTTTCGCCGCCCTCTTTCAAGCACCTCACGTCCTGCAACGTCTCTATGGTCAGCCGTGTCGTTACCTGGGAGTTGGCCTACAGCAGCTTGTCAATGTCGTATTCTGAGAAGTGGCGGCTCCTTAGCCTCTCTTCCAGCGAAGGAGGAGGCGCGACCGCGACCGCCGCCACCTCTATGAGTCGGAGCTGGTCCCTCAGCAGGACGTTCTCACACCTTATCCCGGCCAGCTCCACGCGAAGAACCTTGCTTTGGGCAGAATCCTGCGTAAGGGAGAAACCAATCAGTACAGAAGAGAGACGGTCTGTGGATTACAGGGGCGAGAGCAAGTGCCTTGAATGGTCTCGCTTACCTCTTCTGTCAAGCTCAAGGACAGAAGTTATAGGGCATCCGCCAACTCGGCCTTTAACGCTGTCGCGTGGTCCGCCGCCTGGTCCCGTGCCTTGAGCATCTCGCCGAAGTTGCGGTCGATGGTGATACTCCGGCGTGCACACATGTGCGCGAGTTCGAACCCGCGCAGCAAGGCCCGGATGGAGTTAAGGGCCAGGAGTCGGGTGGACATTTGGTCGAAGATGCTGACATCCTCCCGGCTACAAAGGCCGTAGCCTAACGCGAAAGCGTCACCGGTGACCTCATCGCGCTCCGCCCAGCTGGGGAGGAGGGTAGAGACAGAGACCCAGTTGGTCTCAGGATCCCACTAAAGCAAGGGATTTCCTTCTGCGTCCATACACTTCACGTCGAGGCCGAAGTTCCGGTGCCCCTTTGGCGCCTGCTAAGGTGGGGCCGGAGCGGAGGTTTCGGCGGCTGCGCCCTCGCCACCAGTCCCGCCTGTAGCTTGCAAGATCTCGGCAGGGACCCCAATGACGGCCCCAGTGGCAGTGATCGCCTCCCTAGCTGCCGACAGGATCTCGACGAAGGATTGACACTCGGCGGCAGGTCGGGAGGGAGAGGTCGCCATGTACTTCTCCTTGTCTACATCAGTGGGCTTTGGTCTTTTCAGAGGATTGGACGAGAAGGTGTCGGGCTTCTGCTTCCCGACACTAGATCGAGGGGGAGGAGCTGGCCCCTCTCGTCAGGCGAGAGCCGTAGTTTTCGCAAGGGCCAGCAGATCTCTTGCAGTTTCGGTCTCGACAAACGGCTGGCGCCGAGGGATTTCCTGCTCCCCTGTAAAGTTGATAACATTCAGCGATACATTTTAGAGTATGGAATGTCTAGTTAAAGGCGAGACCATACCTTCGCCAAGAGGCACGGGCATGAGAGAGTCGACGTACCGCCTGAGGAATTGGACGTCGAAGTCCTTAGTTCCGAAGAACTCTAGGAGGGCGCTCTCGCATGACCCTAAGGTGGGAGGCTTGTAGGCGGCATCATCATATTGAACGGGCGCGAGAGGCACGTTGCCGAAGTCGTCGAAAACGAAGACGAACCTCTCTCCCCAGTAGTGGTGCTTGTTGGCGAGACCAGTGGTCTTGAGCAACTGCCCGGAGAAGAAAACCACCCCACTCTTATCCCAGAAGATGAACAGCTTCCGGAAGATGGGGAGGCTGAACTCAATCCTCTCGGATCGCATGTAGCAGATAAAATCTACCAGGATTACGATCGAGTTGGGATTGTACGGGAACAATTCCGTAATAGCGGAGGGCCTGGTGCATCTCGGGCCAGAGGGGGAGGCGGAAGCCCACCTCGAAATGCTCGAGGGGGATGGCGAGCTCCACCTCTCCCATGCGATTCACCCTATCATCGTTGCTGGGGTTTCTCGCGGTGAAGCCGGCGGGGATGTAGTGGGAGGTGATCAGTTGGTACTCATCCATGGTTAAACGACAAGGGGGGAATTGGTGCCTCCAGAAAGCTTCCGCACAGTGGGAGCGCCCTTCGTTCTCGCCCGGCATCGTGGTCGAAAGTTGAAGGCGAAAGCTCGGGGAGAAAGGCGAGAACGAGAGAAGGTGGCGAAAGCGAGGGAAGGTCTCGACAAGGCACGAAAGCAGCAAGAAGGAAGACAAGGGTTCCGAATCGGAGAAATAAATGTGGTGGGTGGATCAACCTATTTATAGGAAATCATGGTAATAATGACTTTCCCAAAAAGGCGGCAGGGGCACAGTCATCGCATCCCGAGGAAACGGTGCCTCATTTTCAACTCCAACACACCTCGGGCGCCTAAGCCAGCGACAAGGTTCTAGCCCTTAGATGACAGCGACAAACAGACGGTTTGGGTTCACGCAAACACCAAAATAATAGCATGAAACAGAGCAGCAGAAACAAAAATAGAAAGGGAGCTCTCGCCAGGCGAGAGCTCCATAACAAATAATAATCATAAAGTTAAGCAGTCTTTCAAACTAGAGAAAAAAAGGGGGTACATAATGAGAAGGGTATGCAAGGAGGCGGGGGAGGCGAGATTACGATTTTCAAAACGGTTCCCAGCGCCATCGTCCTCGCTCTCGCCGTCTAGTTCTCGGAGGAGCCCACAGGTTGAAGTATTAGGATAACGTGGTGCACCCGAGGTTGATCCGACGCGCCTGGTCTCGGATCCGCGCGATACATTGCCCAGGAGACGACTCGACGGTAGGCATATCCGGCCGCTCCGTCTCGCTGGGGAAGTAGTCTCGCTCGAGGGCCTCCAGCCTCTGCTCCACCATCTCGCGGTTTTCCTTCGCCGCAGAGGCATGGGCCCGCTCTCGCCAAACGAGCTTTGACAGGATGGCCTCTAGCTTCTTCCGCCGCTTCTTGACGTTTCGGGCGCCATCCAAGATTTCCTCCATCTCGTCCGAAGATTGGAAGGGGGAGCTCTCAGCGTCCTCCCCTTCCTCACCATCATCATCTTCGTCTTCGTCTTCTTCGTCAGCTCCCGCCCGCGAGTCCGGATCCCCTGGTAAAAGAGTTCCACAGTTACGGCGAAAGCTAAGTAAATATTATGATAATACCTCGCATACCTGTAGCATGGTGAGAGCCACCGGCCGGCGGCAGGCGAGAAGGCTCAAACTCCCCCTCAGTTCCATAGAGGAGGTGGATCAGATTTCCTCGCCTCGGGCAGAAGGTCTCGCGTACGGTGATCCCGGTCTGGCCAGGGGCAGGGGGGAGTCATCCTCTCTCGCGGGGTGACTAGCCTCTTTTGGGGTCACGGAGGGTTCGGTAGCCACCCCTCCCGCCAGTAGGGAGGGATTAGCTGCTTGGTCAACCAAGTTGGAAGTTACTATTTCCTTTCCCCGGGTGGCAAGACCCGGGCTGGCGTAAGCTGGCGCTGCGGGAAGTCAGTTCAGCAATTGGGAATGTTGTGTTTAGAATGAATAAAAAGAGGGCAGTGGGGATAAAAGGTTACTTGGTGTTCTCAGAGGGTTGGCCGGAGGAGTGGCCCCCGGGTCCCATGGTGGATCCTTAGGAAGGAGAGACGTCAAGTCTTGGGGTGCCAGCGAGGACCCGACGCTGTCATCTTGAACCACCTCCTGCGAGAAGTATTGCGTCAGTTGTTGATCTTTTCGCTTAATAAGCTCATAATTTTGGTAATCAGCAAGTCGGAGAGACGTACCTTCTGCAGGGGTGAAGGATTTTCCGCGCAGCTTGGAGAGGGGGTAGGTGAACCCCGGTTCTCATGTAGAAGGTCCCGCTGGACCGATTTCGCTTTCTTCTTCTTCTTCTTCGGCTGTGAGGGCTCAGCGGTCGGCGCCTTTCTCGCCAGCCAAGGGGCTACCAAGGTGCTGTTCGCAAGAGCTCGCACCTGCGCTGCATTAATACGGTCTTGAAGGTCCTGCGAGAGCGGCTTGTCAGCACGTTTGGAATGCATCGCGAGACTATGCGAGAGCTCAACCATGGGGCAACGATTGGCAGGGGCAGATTTATGGCCGCCCATCAGCGCACATATATAGCCACAGGGTGGCCCACCAAAAGATTCTCTTTTCAGGATGACACGTGCTCATCGAATATTTTTGGGTTGGACGTGTCTTTTCAAGCACAGAGCTAGCTCGAAAAGAGTGGGGATTGTGTACAACCCCATATTCGCTGAGTGGGACCCAGAGGCATCAACGATCAGGATTGGACTAGCTTCGGGCTAGCTCTGGGCTTCAGACCAGGAGAGCTCCTGCCTAGGAGCAAGCGAGAACATTCGCGTCAAGCCCCGGTCGAGACCCACTTCCGCCCAGAGGCGGACGAGAAGGCTTGCGCCTCGTGGAAGGCGAGAGCTAGCTCAGTCCGAGGCATTCATCACTCCTCTTTTAGCTTCTGCCAAGTGAAGGCGGGAGGGTTATCGGCATAGAGTTCTCGCCGGGTAGGGCCCAAAGCCCAGGGTAAAATTACCAAGTTGCCCTCGGGTAAAATTACCTATATGCCCCTAGGGTCTGCATCTAGTATTCCATAACAGTGGGATTCGGCTATTGACAGGCTAGCCAAGGGTATTTCAGTAATCTCAGGTCAGCAAAGGCTATAAATAGACCCACAAGGGCTCCTTAGAAAGCAAGCTTTCATAATTCTCTAACTCTCTAGTGCTTTCTGAGGAGCTCCTAGCCCAGCTTTTGGCTTTGGAGGGGAAGCTCTCAGAGATCTTCTGGGTAAGAAGTGGGACCTCCCTACTGAGGCTTCAGGTCAGTTCTAGGTCCTTTGCAACTAGTCGAGGGGCGAGGCTTGAGAGAAGTAGGTGTTGACTGCACTCCTATTTTTCGAACTCTCGTTGAGGTCATTTTTGGCTTCAACAAAGGACCCATCTGGGGCAACCCAAAAGGTCAATTTGACCAAGGTCAACTCAACCCTAGAATTAGGTCAAACTAGCCTAAATGGCTAGCTCAAGCCCAATCCACTTGGGCTAAACCCAACTAGGGTGGCCCACTAGCCTCATGAGGGCTATAATCATCCAAGAAATACACTCACTTTCTGGAATTGCTGACTAGGAGAGAGAAATCTCCATTTTCCCTTTAATGGATGAGAGAGAAAATGGGGTAGTAAAGGCCATTCATGGCTTGGAAGGCCAAGGGCTCCTCTCTTCTTGCTGGATTCATCTCCCCTAATGGATTAGGAGGAGATTAAAGGACTTTACCGGCCACCAAGGGAGGGAATTCAATGGGTTTTCAGTTGGCCGAAAATGGGCTTTCATGGCCATTAATGACATTAGATGCTTGGCCCTTCCCCTCCCCTAATTGGCTCTCTTAAAAGCATCCCCAGACCCAGCGCAGTCATTTCCACTATCCCATTGAAGGAGCCGAGCCTTTTGGAAGTCCAGTTGTAGAGCACCCAACGACACCACCACCGACAATGGCATCCGTCGATCGGCAAGGATTCACGCCTCCCAAAAGGTCCCATCCCTCTCCTCTTTCTCAGTGGATAAATCTCTATCCATTGGCCACAAGGTTTGGGTTCAATTGGCCCTGGTTCGGGTAGGCCGAGAGCTTGATTTTAAAGCTTTTATTTCCTATCACAACTTACTGTTCCGGCCACCTCCGGCCGGCCAACCACAGTGAATCGCCATCCATCACCTCAACGAAGGTGGTGGTGGCGGTGGCCGATCGGGAAGAGGTGCGAGTGGCTGGGAAATCGCAGGCAAAGTCAGCCTAGGATGGGCAAATCTTGGACATTGGCTCCATGAAGAAGACGACGGGATTCCGCCCGTCTGTGCATAAAGATTCGTGCGTTGATGATTTTATTATTTCATTAATACCTTAATTTTGTTATTTAATTGACAGTAGTTAGAATTAAATATTAAAAATACTTAGAGCCCTCTACAGTGAAAGCAGCCTACAGGAAAGTTATAGCCCTTGAAGTCTAGTGCATTTTAAAATTGGTTTCAACCAATTTGGGTCAGTGGTCTAACCACAACACTCAAATGGTGCAGCCTATACATAGGGCTAGCTAGGGATTAAATTGAGTGCCCCCACTAAACCACTTGTCCAAATGACTTAAAATTTGGAATGGGGGTCACTACTATCTATACCTATAATATATCCAAAAATGAGAATTTTTGGAAAATATATTCCTAAAGTTTTTGTAACAATTTAATAAAATAGGTAAGAATTAATTTTGGGGTCTAATGTTCTCAAATACCTCCAAAATTTAGTGGATGGTCCTTACAGCCATTACATGTCACTGATAAAAATCTCAGCACATTTTGGGTTGATTTGAATAGGTATTTGTGTGACCAAAGCTTGGTCCCTTAATGGTAAATTAGGGCAAATGTGTGCTTGGTGGGTTGAGTGGCCAACATTCATTCAAACTTGGTGAAATATTGGTCACTGATTTATTGTCACATAAAACACCCCCACAAGAGATTTATGGTGGTTTTGGGATTGAGATGCCCTAGAACCCTATGGAACCCTAGGGTTGGATATTGGGCCAATTGAAGGACATGAGACCATATATCCTTGGAATGTCTTGAAACTTGGTGGTTGAGTTCATAGGGTGGAAATAAGCCCTAAGAAATGTTACTAGAATTTTTAGGAGTACTTAATCTCTTTGAAATAATTTAGGACCAATTAGGGTACTTCTACTTATAATTTTATTGCATGATTATATGATTTTGGATGTTCATGAAACTTAGGCAGTGGTCTTATATAGTTTTTATTGATCTCTGGAAATTGTTGTATGAATTTTTGATTGATATATTTGGTACTTCATTCACAACCCCAATGTCTTCCCTAATTGTAGGAAAATTAATTGTGGGTTTGTTACTCACTGGAAAATTAAGAAACTTTATCAGAGGACTTTTTAGGGCATTCTAATGTTCTGTGAATTTTCATATAATTTTTGGAAGAATCTTCATGTAGGATCATTCACATAGTGCCCTAGATTGAATATCATTAAATAAAGTATTTATGGGTCCAAATGATGTTGAAAAATAATAATTATTGGTCAATGGACTTTTCTGATCATATTTTTAATCTAGTACGGGAGCACCAGCCTCTGGCTCCGTGAGTGTTAGCTTTGCTTAGCTTCCGCGAGAGAGTTGTAGTGAGGATTTGTTGTACCGGGCTTAAACCCGTTTATATTTCTACTTAGCCGTTCGGCTTCAGTACTTCTTTATCATGTGGACCTTGCTGTGATATCTTTTTCATATATTATATGTGATATGTGGACTTTGATTTATCTAAACTGTCAGTATATTTCTCTTTCTTTGGTGATCGTTAAGGCCGGCAGGATCAGCGTTTTGTAGTGGGGACCTTCCCGAGCATCGATGTCACCGCAAAATGACGATTCTGGGCATAAGACTCGGAGGATAAAAATAAAAAAAAAAGGGGTCTTACACAAATTCTTTAGGCTCTTATGGTGCGTAAAAAATATCGACCTTTACGCTATACAGGTAGTGCCTCCAAAGCTTTAGTGCGAAAGTTACGACCGCTGACTCCAAATTATGGATCGGATAATTCTTCTCGTGTACTTTCAATTGGCGTAAGCCATTGGATATCACCTTCCTATGTTGAAGTAAAACACGGCCTAAGCTGCTCCCCGAGGCGTCGCTGTAGATCTCATAGCCTTCCGACCCACATGGCGAGCATAGAATAGGCGCCACGGTCAGACGAATTTTCAATTCTTCAAAAGCTTGCGCGCACGCTAACGACCAAATAAACTTCTGATCCTTTGTTGTCAGGATAGTGAGGGGTAAGGCAATCCACGAGAAGTTCTCCATGAAGCGCATGTTGTAGCCTGCAAGCCCTAGAAAACTCTGGACTTCCTCCACAAAAGACAACACGGGCCACTCCAGTATCACAACTATCTTCGTCGGATCCACCGCAATTCCCTCTTTACTAACGTCATGACCAAGGAATGCTACCAAAGATAGCCAAAGCTCACACTCGGATAACTTTGTGTAAAGCCGATTAGTCCTTAGGGTCTTCAGGACAATGCGTAAATGATATGCATGTTCTTCCACAGACTGAGAGTACAAAAGAATATCGTCAATAAAGACTATCACAAACTGGTCCAAGTACTCTCTTAATGTTCAGTTCATCAAGTCTATGAACACGGATGGCGCATTCGTCCGCCCAAAATGCATGACAGTGAACTCATAATGCCCATAATGTGTACTGAATATTGTCTTGGGAATGCCACTCTCTCTAATCCTTAACTGATAATATCAAGATTTCAGGTCCAGTTTCGAGTGTACGGTTAATCCAACTAGTTGGTCGAACAGATCATCCATTCTCGGAATCAGATACTTGTTCTTCTTTGTCAGCTTATTCAATTCCCGATAATCAATACACAGTTGCAGACTACCATCATTTTTCTTCATGAAAAGGACCGGTGCACTCCAAGGTGACGTACTTGGATTCACATAGCCTTGCTCTAACAGTTCTTGAAGCTACATCTTCAATTCCTCCATTTCCCTTGGTGCGAGGCTGTACGGAGAGCGTGACAAAAGCTTGGCACCTGACACTAGCTCAATGGTAAAATCGAACTCTCTTTGAGATGGAGCTATAAGGAGATCTTCGAGGAAAATGTCAGCAAACTCCGATACCACAGAAATACTGATCAAACCAGGCTTGGGTTTCTTAGCCTCTAATAGGGTGAAGAATAACTCTGCACCTTCCCATACTACTTTGATTACTTGGAAAGCAGACATCACGTCTTGCTTGATCCCTTCATTACAGAGAAGGTAGTTTCACAACCCGTATTCAGTCCCAGTTTGACCATCTTGAGACTGCAATCGATGTACGCATGTTTCTCCATGAGCCAATTCATGCCAAAGATTACATCAAATTTTACTATCGGTAGTAATGATGCTTCCAAGTCAAACTATTGACTCACTATCCACACCTTAACGCTACAAACTCTATCTACGCGCATCGAACATCCGTTGTGTAGCAACACATCCAGTTTATCGTTTGCTACAGAAGAAGGTACTCTGATACGCGACACGAAGTTCTCAGACAGAAAGGAGTGTGAATCTCTTATATCAAACAGTGCTCTCACCGGACAGTCCAAGATTAAGATAAAGCCTAATATAAAATAGTCATACAATCAATGCACAATGCATAAGGTATGGAAAGCAATAAAGCTAAAGTCTAAATCATACTTGCAACCATATCGCCTTGCTTGATGGCCTCCTACTGGCCAAGGTTGTAAACTCTAGGTTGGGCTGAAGCATGATGTGACGCGGTTGACTCCACCGTCTTCCCTTTCTCAGCATAAGATGCTCATGCATTTTTCTCTATCTTACCACTCCAACACTCGTGGGTAATGTGTCCCGGTTTGCCACAATTAAAATAATGGATTGGGCCTCCTCGCCCAAACGATGCCCTAGAAGTAACAGAAGAAGAAGCCAGTCCAATATATTTGGGCTTCTTGTTCCACCTTCGGTACCTAGTCTTTGAAGAGCTTGGTACTTTAAATTATGATCTCTTTAATGATGAATAATTTTTATGTTATACGGGCATCATGTCCTGCTCCATAGATCGGGTTGTATTGACCAAGGTCAGAAAACTCCGCATCATTGGACCTGAGAGAAGCAACCTCAGATTATTGCGCAGTCCTTCGTAGAACCGATTGGTCTTGCACTCCTCGTCAGTAAAGGTAGAACCCGCATATCGCCCCAATCTCGTGAACTCATGCAGGTAGCCGTCAACACCACTCTCGCCTGGGGTTAATCTCTGAAACTGATTCTCCATAACAATTTTCTGCGCTGACAGGATATATCGCGCCAGAAACAATCTCGAGAATTCATCATCGAGATATTGGTGAGTTGTCTTCAAACAAAGTGACGTAATTCTAGTTCATCCCACCACAACCTTGCTTCACCGTCCAAAAGAAAAGTGTCTATGGTAATCTTCTACCACTCCTCTGTCTTCGTTGCCTACATGACTCTCTTAGCCCGAGAGAGCCAGTCTTCAACTTGCGTTGGGGTTCTAGTCCCCAAAAACACTGGAGGATTAAAGATCATCACATGCGTGCACTACTTTTTAGTTGCTCTTCTTTGTCCTACGAGCTCTGCAGCTTCTTGATCCACCACTATAGGTTCAGCCACGCCAAGCGATACTTGACCCAATTTAGGAGCAGGAGGCTGCACTTGCCTCCCTGATTGAGTATTTATCATGGCGAACACCGCTTCCGCTACCAATCTTATGGTTTCAGTAGAAGGAGGGGTCGCAGACACGTCATTTGGCGCACTACTCTCCATAGAGTGCTGACATTGAGATTATTCTGCACCACTCCTAGTCACCTATAATCGTGAAGCACTCAATTAGCCGACCAAGATGTTGCCAAAAAGCAATTATAGGAACACGCAGATTCCTCAAACATGTGTTTTTTTTCATTCCTAAGTGGACATTTATGGGTTGTATCATGTTATAACGATAGCGCACATACACGTACTCATTACCCCTTAAAAGAATTTGTCCACAAATTCAGATAAAAAAGACCAACACTAGAGTCTGATACCAAATTGTAACACCCCAATTCATTAAGTAGGATATAACAGAAGGTCCGGCCGAGGCCCCACGCCATATTCTATAGATAGTTAGCGGAGTTATGTATTAAGACCATAATCTAATCACGTATCCTAACTCAGAGTGCATTCTAGCGGAAGATAATTTAAATTGTACTAAGAACTCAACCATACGAATGCCCACTAAATCAAATTGGAATCATAAGATAAATACACAAATAGTTTTGATCTTATGGTCTTACAAAGGTTTCCTCAATTAAAAGTGTTTTCATACTTCGCACGCAGGTCTGACACACATAAAACAGTCAAAGTAAACACTTTGCTTTGGCCTTCGAGGACCGGCTTAGCTACCATGGACTGCAACCCGCCATTTCCCTCTCGGCTCGACAACACCTGCACGAAACCATTCCACCCCAGCGGTGACAAACAAAGTAACGGTCAACATTAGCTGACCAAATTTTAACGACCTCACCCCTCACTCGGGGTGGCGTTGCACCTTCCCTGCAGACATTTAACATATATAATGACAAACAAAACGTGCAATTTAAGCACCATTCACCACGGACATTGGCACTACTAGCCAAACGCCCCGTGCACTTAGGGCACATTAACGGTGTCCCGAAAATACTTAGGGTCTCACCTCTGTTCTCAGCAACGGTTAGAATAATTTGAGCATTCTCTAGTCTTTTTGGGCCGAAGCCAAAGACTCACACTATGCTACGAAAAAGTCATGTTGAGATTCAAGCCACTGAATCACTCCAAGCCGAATGCCATAAGGTTGAGTACAGTTCAGCTCTTTCTCGTTGCTCAAATCGTCGGGCACAACAAGCCACGATGCAGGTCAGCCTCCCTTTTCTCATTCACAATAATACATAACTCTGTTATGTTCCAAGACTGACGCTCACAGTTGCTTAAGCCAGGGCCCGAGGCCTCTCAGCTCAACACTTTGGCCCACAGGTCTCCAAGAGACAGGCCTCACAATCATAATGGCCCCTAGGTATCTAAGTGATAGGCCTCACAAAACATTGCTCACTGGGAGCTACCGTCGACGGTATCTCTACCGCCGCGCAGTAGGGGACAGACTATCGATTCTTCCCTTTCAAATAGGTGTTTTCCCAAAGACCTACTCCAGTACTCTCTTTGCAGCAACCTGCACACCCCGTGACTCCGAAATCTACATGCTTATCGCAGAGTCTTCTCCGACAGACAAAACAATTATCACCAATCCAGACCAACCTGTCTGGATGGGTTTCATACAGCATGCCTATTCCGTACTTCGATTCCGGATTTTAAATTCAATGATAATGGGGATACACAAATCAACTCGTCGGGAGAACCACATCCACGTGCTTGTGGAGCATCTACCCTCACATAAAAAAATAAAGGACTTCAGATGTCTAAGAAGGAAGATCGTCACCCTTGACGTTCGTTTCAGCGCCAAGGGAGAGAATCTAATGGGATGAAAATGCCCGAAATGGATTTTCCTCCACAGACTTGACTTGCGACTCGAAGCTCCAGAACTCCAATGACAACGAGATCTCCTTCCTTTAACCCTCCTTCGCTCTCCTCTCACACTGCTGATCAGAAGGAGGAAGCCACGAGAGAAAGAACTGAATGGAAACATAACTTCCCTATCCTTAAACTGAGCTACCGCCACGCGGTAACTAGCTATTGTCGCACGGTAACTAGCTACCGCTACGCGGTACCTCAAACGTCGGCTTGTTCCGCAAGCCCACCGCCCAAAACCTCCAATCATGGGCCAACACGTGGCCACGCCGTAACTGTCCTACTACCGCTACGCGGTAGACGATGCGTCGCATCAACGCGCCGCTTACGACAAAAAGTCATTACCACTCCGGGGGTATCACTACTGCCGCGTGGTACCTCACATAGAGGTATTCCTAATAAGCAACCTTTGCTACCGTCGACGTTAACCTTATTGCCGGGCGGTAGCTCAGAGAGAGCTCTGTCGATAAATCAACCATACTACTGCTGCGCGGTATCAACCTACCGCCAGTCGGTAACTCACTGAACACTCCCGCTATAAATCCAGCATAGTACTGCCGACTTTAACCCTACTGTCGGGCGGTAACTCACAAAAATCATCTCCTGCTACGGGAAACTTGGGGCATTACATTTTTTGTGATGAGTTATCTTAATGCCATTTTAAGATACCACTAGATCCAGATGCACCCCTCCCCTCGATTGTCGCGACATCTCCTTCCTCATAAGTGATGGTTGCCACAGTTACAAAATAATGCCCTTCAGGTTGAAAATTATGGGAGCCTCCTACTAGCGAATGATGGATCAGGTCTTCAAGGATATAAAAAGCAGTAATGTGGAGGTGTTCATTGTTGACATCTTGATCAAAGTAAGAGTGTACGAGAGCACAACAAAGATTTGGTGGAGACCTTTGCGATGCTTCGGAAATTTAGGATGAGGCTCAACCCAGTGAAGTAAGTGTTTAGGGCAGGAAGAGGGAGGTTCTTGTGACATTTTCTCATCCCTGAGGTGGTAGAACAAAATTCTGGCAAGGTTAAGTCAATTGATATGACATCCTCAATAAACAATAAGGAGGTCCAGAGGCTGATAGGATGGTGTTGGAACATGCGTTCCGCACCTCTTGATTTGAGAATAACAAATCACAGATTGTATATGATCTTGTTTGCTGTGTGTTTATAGTGTGCATGAACTATATATTCAGTACTCCTTGGAAGACAAACAAAAATGATGAAGATTCATGGTGGTCTTTCTCTTGTTACCGCCGGACAGTATCGATACCTTTAGTGCTAGTACTAACTACTAACGATCCAGTAATAGGAGCAGAAGTATGACAAATAAGGTGCTACCATCAGACGTTACCTCTACTGCTCGCGCTAGTGCCTATAACATAAAAGACAAGATCCTCAAGAAATGAAAGACTAAAAAAATGGAAGGCTTGTGCTGAAAAAGGAAAGTGCTATCGCCGGGCGTTATTGCTAACACTGGGCGCTATCGTTTTGAAAACACCGCCAATCCTCTACAAATTGAGGAGCAAAAGAGGAAGGAGATCCATGACATACCTAATATAACTACTATTGGGGAGTATCACTAATGTCAAACAATATCTTTTTGGAAGGTTTATTTTTGGAGGAAAATGTTGCCAAAAATATGGCTTTCCGAAGATTAAAAAAATCCTAAATTACCTACCAAGCGATGATAGTACTAACACTGGAAAAAAAATTATATCACTCAACTACGTAAAGTCAAAATTTTTTGGCTGATAATCTTACTATGGGATTGTCCCGAAGGAAGATTTTATTGTCATCGAGTGAAATGAGGCTTATTCCCACGTGATTTGCTGTCAACGGTAGATACCTGACCCATGTGATTGAAGATCCCATAAATTGAGTTCAATGTGATAGAAATGAAGTCGTTGATGTAGAAGTTGGAGCATAAAATTTAAAGGTTGAGAAAACATTTTCTTCATTCCTAAATTCTAAATGGTTGTAAATATATATATATATATATATATATATATATATATATATATATATATATATATATATATATATATATATATATATATATATATATATATATGCAAGATATTAGTTATGAAGTATCTCTTGAGGCACCATCGATGTGAGAGTAGTCGTGAGGCGACGACTTTGGGTTACATGCTAAACCCTAATAACCTGCATGAAAAATTAAGGAATGTGCATGACCATTAACGCACCCACTGTCATAACCCAATGATAACTAATTTTGTGTGTGTTTAGTTAATCTACCGGTCAAAAAAATTATATTTCAAAGCGTCTGACATATAATATTTTTGGTAAAGAAAATTAGTATTAAATGTAGGTTCAATGTAATCATTTTACCTATACTCATTGCATTAGATAAATTTGATGAAACAAATTTGTATTTTATTTTATTTATCAATAGTATATATATATATATCATAATATTAAGTGAAGCTTGTATAGCTTTTGTTGTTTGGGCTCCACATCATTTGTTGAAAAGCCAAAAACTAAAATGGAGGGGACTCCAAATGTTTGGAGGGTAACCTTTCATGAAGGGAGATGATTTTGTCTCACCTTACCAATCTTCATTCATCATAGTAAGTATATACAAAAAATCATCATTTCTTATTTATTCAAAGGAACATTAAGAGAAATTATAAACCACATTGCTCGTGCACGCACAACACCACACTGAACCAGACCAGATCCAAAAGTTTGGATTTGAGGAATAATTGAATTGTATTTTTTGTACAAAATAATTTTTGACTTTTGTAAGAGATTTCGACATTGCGTCGATTTAGAAGCAAGCGTTCGATTTCAAAGTTGCGTTGATCTCTACCCTGCGCTACTTACATCGAAATCCTTTTGCGTTCGATTTCGACGTTGCACCGACTTATATTCTGCGCTACTTGCTTCGATTTTCTATCGACGTCGCGGTTATTTTCTATCGACCTCACTTCAATTTATGTTTGTTGCATAAGTGTGTCGATTTCTATTGACTCAGCGTAGACTTTCTATTCCGTCGAATACATTATTAGCCGCATACCTCTGCGTCAATTTCTATGTTATTCGCAGGCCACAACGTAAATTATTGCACACATTTTCTCTACACGATTTGCTCACTTCCGACTTAATTATTTTTGCATTAGAAATATAATAAAATATATTTTACTTATATAATAAAATATGTGATTACTTATTGTAGTTTTATGAGACTCTTATATAAGAGTTTTTTTTAGAACAGATAATCAGGCTTCTTTGTCTCTTTCATTCTAGCGATCTGCTTCTTGTGTTTGTTTCATCAAGTGTGAATTCAAGTGTTCCGTGCTTTTTCGATGTCCGCATACATTAAACTATTCAATATCTAATTGAGTGTTGTTTCTTGGAGGAATGAGCATCAATTGAAAGTCTTGCCGAAAGGTGGTGCAATTTCTTTAAGGCAGTGATCGCACATCTTACCCTAACTCGATTCTAAACTATATACTATTCTAATTTCCTTTATTTTTCATCTTTTTTTTTTACAAATTTTAAAAATCTTTTTATTCAAGATCTGATATTATTATTATCTCCTGCATTTTTCAAAAAAAAAAATACATTATTTTGAAATATAAATAAAACATTCCAACAGTACTTTCCAGACTGATTTCCATCTTCTTATAAATGCAGATGTTAAATTGATCTAAGTATTATTAAATAGCTTCCGTTCAAAGCTTCAGGAAATTCAAAGCCAAGCCAGCGGTTTCAAGCACCACAGTGGCTCAGGATGAGCACAATACAATCAATAATTCAAATTTAAATCTATATAAACAAAACTAAAACTTATTAACAAGGCTGAAGGCAGCAACAAGGAAATGAAAAATCAATCAACACCTCAACTATTCCTCCAATTCTTCAACTTCCACTTCTTCCTCTTCTCCCCAAACCCGAAATTCTCTCCCATCATACCCTCTCCTGATGGCCCAAAACTGCATAAAATCGAAAGGGAAGCTGAAAAATGTTTTCTGTGCTTCAATATCTTCTCCCACCGGATCTTTTAATGCATCAAAGCGTTGACAGCCTTCTTGGCACCATTTGCTTTCTCCATTAGCAACTCGGCAAGTTCTTGAGGACTGAAAGGAGGAGGCATGGCGCATGGCTCAGACTTGCTGGGCTCTCTTTCCACAGATTCCAAGAGATATTCTCTCACTTTCCCTTCAAAGGGGCAAGCCACGGACTCCATGGACAGCTCCACGGCCTTCTCGGGCATTGTGGGCTTGTATGTCAGCAACCTTGAGTACTCTGTTAGCAGCTGAAGCATGTACTCATATACTTTCTCCATCTTCAGATCTTCGTTTATGAACCTGCTCCCACTCTTGCCGATGGCCTGCACCTGTACATTAGAACAGCGGGATCAAAAACCCATCAATCTTTCTGGTTTTTAACTTTCAGAACATAAACTTGTAGTGTTTTGAATGGAATCTAGATGAAGTTTTTGAAGCACTAGATTTCTTCCGTCATTGCCTCAATCATAGGAATAATTACTATAACTTCCCCTGAAAGTTAGCACAATTACAAGTTGCAACTCTCTTACTTTTGAAATTACAAAAACCTCTCATATATGTTTACATTTCATAACATTCATGCATAAAAATACCCCCTTGGAGTAAATTTTTAAGGGGGTCTTTTTGTGCATGGATATTATGAAATGTACTCTTAGAGAGGTTTTTTTTTTGTAATTTCAAAAGGAAGAGGGGCCCCACTATAGTGGGATAAAGGCTTGAGTGTTATTGTTTCAAAAGGAAGAGGGGTGCAGCCTATAATTTAGCAAACTTAGAGGGGAGGTTCTGGTAAATGGCCCCTCATTCATATTATAAAATATCTTTAAGCTATTTAGTAGTATTTTAGTTTTGTGTTTATATGACATCAAGGAAGGTTTTGTCTGAATTCCTCTACCTCGTTCAAGCGTTATATTGCATTATCATATTCCACAAGTTCTAATAAGAAAAGAATAGAATAGTGTTGACGTTTAATTTTAAGTGAGATGCTTGAATTCTAATGAAATATGTCAGATTACATAATCATTTTTTAGTATTTTAGATATACATATATAAACATTTAATTGTAAAAAATTAATTTCGAAATAGTTCAATTATATCCGAAAGACTACAACAATAACACTCAAGCCTTTATCTCACTAAAGTGGGGCCGGCTATATGGATCCTTTGTCGCCATTGTGTCCTATATTTAGTCATTATCTCACTACTGTCCGAGTACATCATGCCTCAGTACATCATGTCTTTCCAAAGTATATCTGAAAGACTGTAAAAAAGGAACACCTGACCATTTGTAGTTTTAGGCTCTCTCAAATAGTGGTGACGGTTGTGAACACAATAACGATAAGCGTAAGTACTGTTTTACTAGCTCGGGCGACAACACTATTTCATAAAAACAGTGTTTTGGGTCAAAAACTCACCATAGTCATCAATGTGTGGTAAAATAATTAGAAGCCGTGATCGTCCTGACCCCAAAAGATGAAGTTTGGGCCAAAAACGCTGCGACAAAAGTTCTAAACACAGGTAAACGATGATTGTCGCGTTTACTACAACAGTTTCATGCCGCCACGCTCAGACGCCACAAATTGCCCGAACAAAGCCTTAAATTGAAAAAAAATTGAAACTCCTGCTTGGTCAACTATGATCTAATCTGGTTAAAAGTAAATAAAGTAAGAATTTTAGTTGTCTTTTTTAAAATATAAGGTGTGTCATGTCTTACTTTTGTAATAAATTTTAGACACATTACATGGTTTATACAAGTAAATTTTAAGAGTCCAAATCAGCACAACACTGACCAATTCAAAAAATTGAGCAATAAACGATTGAATTGATGGTATGAAAAACTAAACAAATCAATTGCCAGTGTATATATGAATTAATAAACTTACCTTCCTGGAGTTGTCACTGCCCCGTTCAACTGCCTGCTTTATGGCCTGGCATTTGTTGTGCCGTGGAATGGGCCAATAGTGACGTCCTGGCCTGAGCCCACGGCTAACAAAGTCCTGATATTTACTCTCAACATATAATGTCGGTGAGTCGCACGCCAATATATACTTCTCACTCACCGACCATGCCCTCCCCTCAACATATATGTTATACCTATCCATACACATGTATATATATTTATTTATTTATTTTTATAAACTTAAAAATAATGCCGTGAAACAAAAATAGAGTACATAAACAAGCATTTTAAATAAGGAGGGTGTTTGCAATTATCAATGTGTTCTATTACAGGAGAAAAAGATACATAGGTGTGATTTGTTTAAGTATTATGGATCGACTTTTCAAAATAATGAGAATTGAACATAGAGTATGTGTATATGTTATTAGTTTAGAGTTACAGTGAACTCAGACAGTACTATATGATAAAGGGATATCGTGGATATGTAAAAGAAATTGCAATGTTGCATGGATATAAGTATTTCGTAGTACAAAAACCATTGGCATGTAAGTTTAGAGTCACATAAACAAGAATTCTAAGATGAATGAGTGACAAAATTGAAAAAAAAAAAGACTGAAAGCAATTCATCACCCTCATCAAAAACACTATCTCAACTATTGGGGTCGGCTTTATAAATCTTCATTTTTCATTCATTTATTTTGAGTGCAGCTCGAAAAGTCAAACCTAGTATACATAATTTTTGGGGGTACAACAATCTACATCAGCTTTTTTTTCGGAATATTCTACATCATCTTTAATAACCAACATCAATGTTAACTCGGAGTCTACATCTTCTTCTACCTAATTCATTGACATTAATTCTACCAACTCATCTACCTAGTGCATTTTCTAACTTTCTGTTATGGCCCCGAATGAGTTGCGGTTCCGAGGACTCAAATACACCAGAAGACCCAAAGGAGCGCCGGATAAAGACCGGGCTGAACCATCCGGTTCAGCCCGCAACTAATCAACAAGAGGAAGGAGGGCTGAACCACACCGGTTCAGCCCTCATTGGGGCCGGCCGGCCCTAGGGAAAAGGGGGCTCCATAAATACCCCTTTTCCCCCCTCTTTGAAGGCATGCAAATTATCATTCAGGTATTTCCTTCTTCTTCCTTCTTCTTCCTTGAAACCCTAGCCGTATTTTCCTTTTCCTAGTTCCTTCTTGCTTAGAACCCTAGCATTAGCATAACATTTGGTATCAGAGCCCTCCTTCCTGCGACCATGGTGACACGCACGGAGGCGGAGACGGCGAGATTGGCCGCCATCGAGGAGAACTATGTGGCGTTGATGGATTCGGTAGCGGCAATCGACGCAAATCTGAAAAACTCGCAACAACAAATGGAGGAACGCTTCGATGAGAAGATGGAGGAGTTGAAAGCCCTCCTCTTGCAAAATCTGAAAGGGAAGGCCGTGAATGGCGCCGGATCGGACACGGAGGCGACAAACGCGGGGCACGGGGGAAACCCGATATGCGGGAGCCAAGGAAACGGGGCGTCGGGCTCGGGAACGGGCGCAGGATTTCCGCCCGACGCCGCTCGCACGACGACGGCGCCGCTCCGGACCGGCGTGCTTCCAGGCGGACAACCGGAGGGCTGCGGTGGGTTCAGCGGGGGCTTCGCTCCTCCTGGACGTGCGGCGGACAGCGCAGGAGCGAACTGGGGGGCCGGCGGTGGATCTGCTTCAGCGTGGGGGTGTGAACCGCCTCTCCCGACTCCAGGAGGGCTGCTGCGGCAGGGATCGGCGCTCGGACAGCCCTGGAGGCCACAACACCAAGGATTTGGACTGTTTCGGCCGACCGGAGCAAATGCGGTCCCTCTCGGCGGCACCACGGGGTTCTTTCCTCCTCAACCCGCAACTGCTCACAACGGCGGATACGGACCGGCCAATATGGGACCGGGAAGAAATCCAGGGTGGAACCAGGGAGGAATGCAAGGAGACTTTGGGCAGCCCGGAGTAATGGGGCCAGATGGTGGAGGTTGGGGAGGACCTAATCAGCGACCCTACATGCAACCCAAGCGGACACGGATGAATTTCCCCAAGTTCAGGGGAGGGGATGCTCTGGAATGGATCCAGAAAACGGAGTTGTTTTTCAAATATCAGGAGATCCCCGAGGCTCAGTGGGTACAACTGGCGGCTTTCCATCTGGAGGACGATGCATATCAATGGACGCAGTGGTTTTTGCGAGGACGCAACTTCGCCCCGTGGCCAGAGTTCGTGGAGGCCTTTTCGGCTCGCTTTGGGCCGCTGGAGTATGAGGACGTAGAGGCCACCCTTCAAAAACTGCGTCAGCGGGGATCCGTCACAGAGTACAGGACGGAGTTCGAGAGGTTGGCAAACCGCGTTACGTGGGGCGAGCAGACGTTGCTGAGTTGTTTCATCTCAGGGCTGAAGGACCACTTGCGGGACGAGGTCCATGCATACTTACCGCGCAGTCTGAGCCATGCCATCAGTATCGCTCGGATACAGGAAGAACGTTACAACAGACAGCGGAATCGGATGACAACCAAACCACCTCCGGCTCCCGTGGCGGGACGACGGGAGCAGCCCACGACCGTGCGTCCTACAGTGACCAGGCTGACATGGCCGGAGATGCAGGCTCGGAGAGAGAAGGGGCTGTGCTTTAACTGCGATGAGAAGTATACCAAGGGACACGCGTGTCAGAAGGTTCAGGTTTTCATGTTGCATGAGGAGGAGGACGAGGAAGAGCAGGTGGGAGCAACCGATGTGGGGGATCTGGATTTGGCAAATCTGGATTTGACAGAGTTCGGAGTCTCCTTGCAGGCGATGGAGGGGTGTACGGCCCCCGTGACGCTTCGTTTCACCGGAAGGGTGGGCCAGGAGCGGGTTACCATTCTGGTAGATAGTGGGAGTACCCACAACTTCATCAACCCCGCAGTCGCTTCGAAGGTGGGACAGACAATTGACAGGGAGGCAGCTTTCCAGGTGATGGTGGCAGATGGGAGTAAGCTCAGGTGCGAGGGGGTGATGAAGGGGGTGGAGATCCGCGTGCAGAGCTACATGTGCCACACAGATATGTACCTGCTCCCGATCCGGGGTTCAGACATGGTGTTGGGGGTTCAATGGTTACGACAGTTGCGGAGGGTGACCACCGATTGGGTTCGTCTGACGATGGAGTTTACACAGCAGGGGAAGGACTATTGCTTGCAGGGCATTCGGTCTTCGCCTTTGAAAGAGATTTCCGTGCGGAGCTTGCAGCGATTGGAGGAGCAGGGATCACCTATGGCCCTGGTAGTCGGGGTGGAGGCCGGAGCCCAAGATCCACCGGACATTCCAGAGAGGATACAGGTACTTTTGTCACAGTTCCAAGATGTTTTCCAAGAACCACGGGGACTTCCTCCGCCCAGATTCAGGGATCACAGCATACAGACGAAGGAGGGGGCTGCTCCCCCGAACGTCCGTCCCTACCGGTACCCCTACATTCAAAAGGCGGAGATCGAGAAAAGTGTGAAGGAAATGTTGTCTACCGGCATCATACGTCCGAGCACCAGTGCCTTCTCCTCACCCATCATCCTGGTGAAGAAAAAGGATGGTTCTTGGCGTTTCTGCGTGGATTACCGCAACTTGAATGCTTCAACAATTAAGGATAAGTTTCCGATACCGATGATAGAAGAGCTATTAGACGAGCTGCATGGAGCGAGTTTGTTTACTAAGCTGGACCTCCGATCCGGTTACCACCAGATCAGAATGAAGACTGAAGACATCCACAAGACGGCGTTTCGCACACACGATGGGCATTACGAGTTCTTGGTGATGCCTTTTGGGCTTTCCAATGCCCCATCGACCTTTCAGGCCGTGATGAATGAGACCTTTCGGCCCCTCCTACGGCGGTCGGTTCTCATTTTCTTCGATGACATACTGATATATAGTCGGACATGGGAGGAGCATGTTGAGCACGTGGCACAAGTTCTTACCATTCTGCGGCAGCATCAGTTTTATGCCAAACTATCAAAGTGCTCGTTTGGTCAGTCAGAGGTGGAATACTTGGGGCATCTGGTTTCGGCTAAAGGGGTCAGGGCAGACCCAAAGAAGATCGAGAGCATGGTAGGGTGGCCGCGGCCGACCAGCGTGCGGGCACTTCGAGGCTTCTTGGGCCTCACAGGATACTATCGGAGATTCGTGAAGGACTATGGTAAGCTGGCACGACCCCTGACTCAGCTACTCCACAAGGAGTCCTTTTCTTGGCACGACGAAGCGGATAAGGCCTTCAGCGCCCTCAAGGAGGCCATGACGACCACGCCAGTGCTCGCACTACCGGATTTCACCAAGGAGTTCGTGGTTGAGACGGACGCCTCCGGAGTGGGTATCGGTGCGGTTTTGATGCAGGAGGGACGGCCGTTGGCTTACTTCAGCAAGGCGCTGGCACCACGGACTCTGGGTCTTTCCACTTACGAGAAGGAGATGCTCGCTATCTTACATGCAGTGACTCTGTGGCGCCCATATCTGCTCGGTCATCATTTTAAAGTGCGCACTGACCATCAGAGCCTGAAGCACTTCCTGGATCAACGGTTGGCCTCTCCCCTCCAACAAAAGTGGTTGACGAAATTGTTGGGATATGACTATGAGATCGTGTATAAGCAGGGCAAAGAGAATTTGGTAGCCGACGCCCTATCCCGCCTTCCTGACAGTACTTCCTTCCTTCTCTCGGGGCCGTTGATTGAGTCCTTGGATGACATCCAGAAGGAGGTAGCCTCCGACCCCGAGCTACAACCTATAGTGGAGGCCTTGTCGCAGGGCCAACCTACACCGCCAGGATACCAGCTAGTTGGGGGGCATTTGTATTACCATGGGCGGGTGGTCATCCCTGCCTCCTCCCCTTGGAAGGAGATCATGTTACAGGAGTTCCACTCGTCTCCGGCCGGAGGCCATGCCGGAGTGCTTCGCACTTTACAGCGGCTTCGGGCCAACGTCTTTTGGAAGGGGTTACGCAGGGACACACAGCGTTTTGTGCAACAGTGCGATATGTGCCAGCGACAGAAGTACGAGACGTCTTCCCCAGCCGGATTGCTCACACCACTGGAGATTCCCCAGCAGATATGGGAGACGGTCTCGATGGATTTTATTGAGGGTTTGCCCCGGTCCCAGAGCAAGTCCGTGATCTTGGTCATAGTGGATAAGTTGTCCAAGTACGGCCATTTCCTCGCTCTCAGCCATCCCTACACTGCGGAGACCGTCGCCGATCTCTTTGCCCGAGAGATAGTGCGCCTTCATGGTCTTCCGAGCTCCATCATTTCGGACCGCGATCCGACCTTCGTCAGCAAATTTTGGCAGGAGCTTTTCAGGTTGCAAGGCACCAAGTTACGCATGAGCACGGCAAATCACCCACAGACTGATGGCCAGACAGAGGTGCTGAATCGGGGGGTCGAGACATATCTTCGTTGTTTCGTCATGGATGAGCCTCGCACATGGACGCGGTGGTTACACTGGGCGGAGTACTGCTACAATACGTCGTATCACACGGCCAGCCGGATCACTCCCTTTGAGGCGGTCTACGGGCGCCCACCGCCTACTCTGCGCTCGTATGAACCAGGCAGCACTGCCCTACCGGCCGTGGACCGAGCTTTACGCGACCGGGATCAGACCTTGGCTCTCTTGCGGGACAATCTACGGGTTGCTCAGGACCGGATGAAGTTGCAGGCCGATAAGCACCGGACTGAACGGACCTTTCAGGTAGGGGACGAGGTCTTTCTCCGACTCCAGCCTTACAGACAGCTTTCGGTTACTCGCCGCTCCAATCAGAAGTTAGCCCCTCGGTTCTATGGGCCGTTTCGCATCACTCGACGGGTGGGTCCGGTCGCTTACACGCTTGCCCTCCCTGAGGGCTCTCGTCTCCACCCCACCTTCCATGTCTCACTGCTGAAGAAGAAGTTGGGAGCGACAGCCACCGTGCTCCCCTCTCTGCCCGAGGCTACTACCACGGGGGAGCTGCGCCCCAGCCCAGAGGATGTTCTGCTGACCCGTTGGAAGAAACATGACACGGAGTACCGTTCGGAGATTCTGGTCAAGTGGAAGGATCTGTCTGCCGCACACAACACGTGGGTGGATTTCTTGGAGTTCCGGGAGTTATTTCCCGACTTCCAGCTTGAGGACAAGCTGCCTCTTGATGGGGAGGGGAATGTTATGGCCCCGAATGAGTTGCGGTTCCGAGGACTCAAATACACCAGAAGACCCAAAGGAGCGCCGGATAAAGACCGGGCTGAACCATCCGGTTCAGCCCGCAACTAATCAACAAGAGGAAGGAGGGCTGAACCACACCGGTTCAGCCCTCATTGGGGCCGGCCGGCCCTAGGGAAAAGGGGGCTCCATAAATACCCCTTTTCCCCCCTCTTTGAAGGCATGCAAATTATCATTCAGGTATTTCCTTCTTCTTCCTTCTTCTTCCTTGAAACCCTAGCCGTATTTTCCTTTTCCTAGTTCCTTCTTGCTTAGAACCCTAGCATTAGCATAACACTTTCATTGTACATGCCCAAACCACTTACGTCTAGGCTATATCATCTTATCTTCTGTAGATGTTACTTCCCTCTTTTCTCTAATATAATCACTATTTAATCTATCTTTTCAACTTGTTGAGTTTTCTAGGCTATATCATCTTATCTTCTATAGATGCTACTTCTCTCTTTTCTCTAATATAATAATTATTTAATCTTTATTTTCAACTTTTCGAGTTTTTCATGCTTTGACCCAAGCATTCTCATTTTTACAGCATAAAGTTTAGATATCAACAACATTTTAACTACCCAACATACTAATTCATACAATATAGTCATCCTAATAGTTGTTTTATAAAATTGATCTTTATGATTTTAAGGTATCAACTTAGCGCATAGTACTACCGAGTCAATTCTCTATTTTATCATTGTTTTCTGAATAATTTATCTAAGGTACTTAAATCTATCACATTTAGGCATCTTTTTATCATCAAGTAGATGGATTTAATCAGGGTGATATTATATACAGACCAAATATGACAATATACAAACCAATTTATTACATTTTTAGGTATTTTAAAATACCATACACAAACCTAATAAAAATCCTAAAGTTAACTTTCTTTTCTATTCAGCCGGCCCATCATGCGAACTGAAAGCCACCCCACCCCAACCCTCCCCCCTCCCCCCCCCCCCCCCACTCGGTTTCTCGCGTGAAGCCCTTCTACCACTCCACTTCACGCAGCCCCTTCTCGGCTCCTCGCCGACGTGAAATGGATCTGCCACCGCCTCCCTTCTCCATGCCTGACGACCTCTTTCCTTCAACCATTTCCTCCCTTGGACATGGAAGCAAGGTTTTCCTAAAACCCTAAACCTCTCATTCTCCCTTCTTCCCCTGGAAACCCTATTGTTTCTATTGTTCTACTTAGTTGAGTTTCAAGCATCCCTCATCCGGAGATTCGATTTCCATCCATTCAGTGATTCAGCTAAGTTGCATGATTTGATCTCCCTTTAATCGGTGGATTTCTCTTCGGATTTTGATGGTTCTAGCAACATTGAGTTAAAGGAGGTGAGAATACTAAAAAAATTCATTGTTATGGATTTTTGTGTGCAACACGTTACCTAAATCATCAAGTTTTGGGGCATAACTTTATCTAAATCAATAGGTATGACCGTATGAGATGTCTTCATTATCGATAGTTGGGGTCACTTCTACAAAACAATCATTTTTGGGGGAGTTTATATTTATGCCCAATAAGACAAAATATAGCTATTATTGGGCTCTTGAATGACTTAAATCCATTCTGGATTCATGTTTTTTACCACTTGTTCTAGTGACAGACAGAGAGTTGGCTTTAATGAATATTATCAAAGTCATTTTTCCTCATTCCAAAAATTTGCTATGTCAAGTACAACAACAACAACACTCAAGCCTTTATCCCACTATAGTGGGGTCGGCTATATGGATCCTTTGTCGCCATTGTGCCCTATCGTTTGTCATAATCTCATTAATGCCTAAGTACATCATATCTTTCCGTATAGTTTCATTCCAAGTCTTTATTGGTCTACCCCTCCCTCGTTTAACATGCCTGGTGACTAGACTCTCACAACGCCTAACAGGTGTCTCTAATGGTCTCCTTTGTACGTGCCCGAAACCATCTTAGTCGAGCTTCTCTCATCTTCTCTGCAATTGATGCTACTCATGTCTTAAACCTGTTGCATTCATTCCTAATTTTATCCAGTCTCGTGTGTCCACACATCCACCGAAGCATTCTCATCTCCGCAATTCCCATTTTTTGCTCATGTACACAATTCACTGCCCAACACTCAGAACCATAGAGTATTGCTGGTCTAATTGCAGTACGGTAAAACTTTCCCTTGAGTTTTAATGGTACTTTACGATCACATAAGATTCCTAACGCACCTCTCCACTTTAACCATCCCGCTTGGATTTTATGTGTCACATCTTTATCAATACCTTCATTTTTTTGAATTATCGATCCAAGATACTTAAAACATTCACTACGGGAAATATCTTGATCACCCAACTTAATAACGGCGTCATCCGTCTTTCTTGTACTGCTAAATTTAAGATCCATATACTCTGTCTTTGCACTGCTCAATCTAAAACCCTTCTTTTTTAAAGTGTCTCGCCAAGATTCAAGTTTTGGGTTTACACACTTGCGTGTCTCATCAACCAAAACGATATCATCTGCAAACAATAAACACCAAGGTATTGCTTGTTGGATATGTCCGGTAAGCTCATCTAAGATAAGGGTAAAGAGATAAGGACTTAAAGCTGAACCTTGATGTAAGCCAACAGTGATAGGAAATTCCTGTGTTAATCCTCCAGATGTCATCACCCTTGTCACTGAATTTGTATACATATCTTTGATTATATCAATATATGATATATTTACATCTTTTTTTCCAAGACTCTCCATAAGATCTCTCTTTAAACTCTATCATAAGCCTTCTCAAGATCAATAAACAGCATATGCAAATCTTGTTTTCTTTCTCGATAGTTGTTAATGAGTCTCCTCGAGAGATGTACGGCTTTCATGACTGACCTCCCTGACATGAATCCAAATTTATTCTCCGAGATGTTAGTCTCTCGTCTTACTCTTCTCTCTATTACTCGTTCACATAATTTCATGATATGACTCATCAATTTAATTCCTCTGTAATTAACACAATTTTGTATATCTCTTTTATTCTTATACAAAGGTACCAAGATACTTTCTCTCCATTGATCTGACATTTGCTTTGACTTCAGTATTTTATTGAAAAAACATGTAAGCCATAAAATTCCTTCATTCCCTAAATATTTCCATACTTCGATGGGTATATCGTCTGGCCCAACCGCCTTTCTATTTTTCATCTTTTTAGAGCATCATTTATCTCTGATACTTGAATTTTACGATAAAACGTTTTATTTCTATACTTCTCCAATTTACTTAACTCTTCCAAGTTCAATTCATTGTCTTTTGTTTCATTATAGAGTTGATAAAATTATTTTTTCCATCACTCTTTAATATTGACATCATCTGTCAAAACTGTATCTGTCTCATCTTTTATGTATTTTATTTGACTTAAATCTCTTGTCTCCATTTCTCTAGCTCGAATAATTATATATATGTCACGCTCTTCATCTTTGGTATCTAGTCGCTTATAAAATTATACATAAGCTTGACTTTTTGCTTTACTCACTGCATGCTTAACTTCTTTTTTGGCGACTTTATACCTGACTAAGTTTTCGTCATTCCTACAAGCGTAAAGTGATTTATAGCTGACCCTCTTTGTCCTCACTTTGTCTTGCTAAGATTCTTTATTTGGGGGCGCATAACCTTTTGATACTCCAAGTACGTTCTTTTCACTTATCCTTAAATGTGAAGACATAACTTCCCATGAAACACTAGGATCAATATAAGAGCCATCAACTAATTGTTCCATAACTAATGTCTTGAAAGCAACCCGTTTTTTCTTCTTTAAGTTCCACCACCAAATTTTTTGCAATATTTTTGTTCTTGTCCTAAATTTATTATGTTTAATTTGTACATCTAACACCACCAATCTATGTTGTGTTGTCAAACTTTCTCCTTGTATGACTTTGCAATCATTACAAATCATTTTATCCATTTGACGAGTCATAAAATAATCAATTTGTAACTTATTTGATCCGCTTTTAAACATAAGGAATTGAGAAAGTTATTTACCAAAGGTATTGAGTGTGATCATTTTTTGGGTAAATGGTAAAAATTAAGGAATACAAAAACAGAGGTAGAGTTCAACATGGAGTTCAACTTATTGCTAATTTATTATGCAGAAAAATACCTAAAAGTATTCTCTTATGATGTCAGTAAATGGATTAAATCCCACAAAGAATATTTCATTTTAACAAAGACAAATTTTTACACTTGAGAAATGCTACTACAAATCGGACAGAGTGGACATTCTCTATTGAAAATTTTTCTAGAGGTCTCTATTGAAAATTTTTCTAGAGATCTCTATTGAAAATTTAACAACTGTATGGAAAAAATTGGCCAAATGATTACAATCCAACACACCGAAATTAAGAGATTGTTTGGTCATAATGTGATTCAAGTTAACACTTTATATACGAGTCCACTATACACAAGTCTTGTTGGTAGTGTCTCACTAACTATATTAAAATTTATCAAAGAAGAATAAAATAAATTCAAGGCCTCAAATTATTGAAAAACGTGGGAGTGTTCACACAAGACAAGGTATTCTATGGAATTACCTTGTGCTCATGAGTTTATTGACGTATTTATGTTTTTTTATATTGGTATTTATGCGTGAGTGGGTTTTGTCCCACATTGCGGGTTAACTTTAGATGTATGTGGTTCTCATATATATATCCCACTATAGTGGAAGAATAATATTATGATTCTAATTCTCGCATTCAATTGGTATCAAAGCAATCCGGTTCGAGCCTCTTCCGTCGATCCTCCGACCCGAAGCCCTAATCCCGCTCGCATCGCTCGCCACTCCCACAGACGATCCCGCGCCGCCTCTCGCGCTGCCTCCCGCGACCGATCCCGCGCCGCCTCCCTCCCCTCTCCCGCGACATCGCATCCCGCACGCGGATGTGAGGCCTCCTGCGCCATCGCCGCCTCCCGCCGACCCTTTGCCCGCCAACCTCCCGCGCCTATCCCGATCCCGCGCCACTCCTGTTGTCGTTTCTCCGCGGGCTCTTCTGCCTGATTTGCTTGGTGTTTCCCTCCCCATTTCCCCTTTCTTTTCTTCTCATGACCTAGATCTATGATCTACGGTCTTCCTTTTTTTGGATGGGATTCTTTTCTTATGTTTAGGGGTTTCTTGGCTTTCCTCCCTTGGAGTTTTTCGTTTTTTTGGGAGTTCCCTTGTCCCCATCCCATGGATTCCTCCCTTTTTGGTTCGAATGATAGCTTTGTCTGGTGCATCACTACCACCCTTCTCAATGAAAAGAACTTTATCGCTTGGTCCAACTTCGTGCGTGTCCATCTTGCCGGACATGACAAGCTTGATTGGCTTGAACCGAATGGTGTTCCCCAGCCTTCCGAAGAAAAGGTCATTCGTCAATGGCGCACGAAAAATTTTAAGATTCTCAGGTGTCTTCAATGCTCCATGGAGCCCCGCATTTACGAGCAGTTTATGTGTTTCAATTCTGTGTCGTCTCTTTGGGCTGCCTTGACACGTACCTACGGTCACACACGCGTTGATACGCGGATTTATTTTGTCTTCCAGGAGATTTCTACTGCTCGTCAAGGGGACCGTTTTGTGCACGAGTACTTTACCTTTCTCTCTGGGAGGTTCCAGGAGCTTTCTGACCTCGAGCCACTCAGTGTCTTTCCACATCTAGAGGATCTGCTTGTTGTCAAGCGGAGGCAGGAGAAGCAAGAGACCTACTAATTCCTGATGGGGTTGAGGCCCGAGTTTGAGTAGATTCGGGTTCAGATTGTCAGCATGAATCCTCTTCCTGATATCTTGAATGCTTATTCCATGGTGGAGGAGCATGAGCGTCGTGCTCGCTTGACCGCCGTTCCTTCCGTTCCAGCTTCCGTTCCTCTTCCAGACCAAATGGTCCTGTATTTGGGTCGTACTTCTTCTGTGTGGGGGGTACTTCTACCCCTAAAGGTCGCGGGGGTGGCCTCGGGAGCCTGTTTGCTTCTATTCAGTGTCAGCACTGCCTCCGGACTGGTCATGAGAAGGTCAGATGTTGGCTGCTCTTTCCTCACCTACGCCAGCAGTCCTCTTCCACGCGTACCGCCGCCGCTACTTCTTCAGACTTTGGGGGCCATCCGGATTACAATGCCTCTTCTCGGGCCCCTTCCGGCGACTGGAGTCAGCGTCAGGCTCAGCTTCACCAACAGTCCAAGTTTCAGCCTCCTCACCAGCCTCTTCCTGTCAATCGTTGTCTGCCTCCTTGTCGTTCTCGTCGACTTCAGCGTCTGCGTCAGGTACCCCGACGGCCTTTCACGTCACTCAAGAGGGGTCTTCCTCTCCCTGGGTGATTGACTCTGGGGCCATTAATCACATGACTGGTGAGACACGCTTGTTCTCTTTTCTTGAGTCTCTGAGTGTCCATCGACAGGTTTGCCTTGCCGATGGCTCTGTGACCCCAATCCTTCACCGGGGCACAGTTCCTCTGTCCCCCTCTTTCTCCTTAGGTTCAGTTCTTCATATTCCCAAACTTGTTTTAAATCTTCTTTCTGTTAGTCAATTGACTCATTCGATGCACTGCTCGGTGACATTTTTTCCTTCTAGCTGTGTTTTTCAGGACCTGAGCACGAGGAGGACATTTGGCTACGGCTGTGAGCGCGACGGGCTTTACCAGCTGGAGCTCCCACCTCTTTCGCCACGTCTCTCACCACCGTCCATCGTTGTAGTTGCTACCTCACCAGCTCTTTGGAATGCAAGTCTCTTTTTCCGAGTGTCTTGTTTGAACACTCCTTTCAGTGTAATGTGTGTGAGCTTAGCAAGCACACACACACTTCCTATCTTGTATCTCTTTCTCGTAGTTCTGCACCATTTGATATTATGCACTCAGATGTTTGAGGGTCTGCCCCGGTTGTTTCTTATGATGGTTTTCTGTATTTTGTTACTTTTGTAGACGATTTTACTTGTTGTTGTTGGGTCTAGCTTATGCATGTCAAATCTGATGTCTTTGATTTATATACCCAGTTTACTCATATGGTTAGGACTCAGTTTTCCTATTGTATTTGGGTCCTTCGCTCCGATAATGGGGGGGGGGGGGGTATACCTCTTCCTCTTTTACATCTTTCCTTGCTAGCCAGGGTACCCTTCACCAATTCTCCCGTCCTTATACACCGGAACAGAACGGACTGGCGGAACGCAAGAATCGTCATCTCCTGAATGTGATCCGGAGTCGTCTTTGTGGGTCTCACGTACCCAAGTATTTTTGGAGTGTTTCCCTTCTTACGGGGACCTTCTTGGCCAACCGTCTGCCTTGTCAGCCTTTAGCGGGTCGGGTTTCCCTTAGTCTCCTATCTCCCCTACGCCCTCAGTTTCCCGTTCCTCTCTGGGTGTTCGGGTGTGTGTGTTTTGTTCAGGACCGTCGTTCGACTCGGACAAAACTTGATGACAAAGTTATCCGCTGCTTATTTTTGGGTTATTCCTCCTCTTCCAAGGGATATCGGTGTTTTAACCCCTCTTCTCGCAGGACTTTTCACTCCCTGGATGTTACGTTCTTTGAGGATGTCCCCTTTTATGGTACCTCTCCTGTCCCTGTTCCTCCTTCTGCTCCGCCACTGCAAGCTCTGGTTGTCCTTGCTCTGCTGCACGACTCCCTTCCATTGCAGACGTACACCTGTGGCCCACGCAGGCCCTCACATGTCCACCCCATACTTCGGGATCCACTGGTTACGCCCAGCTCACAGGACCTTGTGCCACATCCTTTGGCAGGTGATGTTCTTCACTCCTCTGACTTACCAATTGCACTTCGCAAGGGTATGCGTTCTTGTGTTATTGATCATCCTGTGGCAAGCTATGTGTCCTACCAGCGTCTTTCCCAGGGTTACAGGGCTTTCCTGACTGCTACCGAGCAGATCAGAGTTCTGAGTTCGATGATCGAGGCATTCCGTCACCCCAGTGGGTGGCGGCCATGGAGGCTGAGATGTCCGCATTACAAAAGGCAGGCACCTGGCGCTTGGTTCCTCTTCCGGTAGGCCAGAAAACTGTTGGCTGCCGTTGGGTTTACACCGTCAAGTATAATGTTGACGGTTCTCTTGACCGCTACAAGGCCCGCCTTGTCGCAAAGGGATTCACTCAGATTCTTGGGGATTATGGCGTGACCTTTACCCCTGTGGCCAAGCTCTCTACTGTCCGTCTACTTGTTTCTCTTGCTTCCTGTCATGGGTGACCTCTTCATCAGCTGGACGTGAAGAATGTTTTCCTCAATGACAATCTTGCTGAGGAAGTTTATATGGATCTGCCCCCCGGTTACAAGCTTCAGGGGGAGTATTTGGGTCGTGTTTATCTTTTACAGAAATCCTTTTATGGCTGAAGCAGTCCCCTCGAGCGTGGTTTGAGCGGTTCGATACTGTTGTGCTTCAGAGTGGGTTCACCAGATGTCATGCCGACCACACGGGCTTTGTTCGGACTGTCATGGATGGTCGTAGGGTCATTATTCTTGTCTATGTGGATGATATTATTCTTACTGGTGACGACAGCTTGGGGATACTTCAGATCAAAGGGGTGCTTCAGCAGGCTTTTGAGGTGAAAGATTTGGGGCCTCTGAAGTATTTTCTCGGGATTGAGGCTGTCAAATCTCAACAGGGGATCTCTTTGTCTCAGTGTAAGTATACACTCGACCTCTTAAGTGATACTAGCATTCTTGGGTGCTCTCCTGTGTCTACATCCATGGATCTGAACCACCGCTTAGGCACTTACATGCCGAATCTAGCGATCCTCTCCCTGAGCCGGGCAGATACCAGCGTCTTGTTGACAAACTTATCTACTTGACCAACACTCGCCCCGACATTAGTTTTGATGTGAGAGTGGTCAGTCAGTTCATGCATGCTTTACGGACTTCTCACCTTGATGCAGCATTTCGGATCCTCCACTACCTGAAGGGATCTCCTGGCCTCGGGCTTTTCTACCGGTCATCTCCGTCCCCCGGTCTCACCTGTTACACAAATTCTGACTATGTTGGTTCCCTCACTGATCGACGTTCTACTTCGGGGATATGCACTTTCTATGGTGACAATCTTATTTCCTGGAAAAGCAAGAAGGAAAGTGTTGTCTCCCGCTCGTCTGCTGAGACTGAGTACCGGGCTATGGCTCATGGCGCTACTGAGCTCCTTTGGTTGCGTACTCTCTTGACTGAGTTTGGATTTCCTCCTTCTGGTTCCTCGACACATGTTTGAGAAAACCAGTCCGCTCTTATGCTAGCCTCCGATTATGTTCTACACGAGCAGACTAAGCATATTGAGGTTTGATATTCACTTTCTCAGGGAGCACATCCGTTCAGGGACTCTTACATCGTCCTATGTCCGCTCCGCCGAGCAGATTGCAGATGCCTTCACCAAGGCAGTAGGGCCTTCCCGACTCCTTTCTACTTGTGGCAAGCTGAGCTTGCTTGATCTATTCACGCCATCTCGAGGGGGAGTATTGACGTGTTTATGCTTTTTATATTGGTATTTATGTGTGAGTGGGTTTTGTCCCACATTGCGGGTTAACTTTAGATGTATGTGGTTCTCCTATATATATCCCCCTATGGTGGAAGAATAATATTATGATTCTAATTCTCTCATTCAATTGAGTTAGTTTTATATATTACTCAATCAACATCATTCCCTTTATGCATAATAAATCATCATTGGAAGCAATTATCATTAAAGGAAATTAATCTGAGGTTCATATTTCAAATGATATCGCCTCAATGTTTGAAGGTATTAATAGAAGATTTAATGAAACTTCTAGTGAACAAAGGCAATAAATAAAGAGAAAAGTGAGAGAGATAATAAATCCAACATCAACACAAACAAAAGAGTCAAAAAATCCATTGAGTTTTATTGGAAAAGCCCATGTAAAGGGCCCATTATTGGGCCATCTTTCTTTATTTTCTTTTTTTTCTCTCTCCTCCTTCTTTAGTCCCACATCTTGTATAGGATTTATTCTTCTCTCCTCTTTCCTATATATATGTATTCTCTCCTTGTATTTGACACTGGAAATAATACACACAAGCTTTTGGACCTTTTTCTACATGGTATCAGATCCAGGTTCCGTCTCCTGCGGCTTCTGAATTCTATCCGCGCGGACTGAGGTTTCCGATTTCTATCCGCGCGGATTGCGGCTTCTGGTTTTTTCTATCCGCGCAGACAGCGGTTTCCGCGGCCTGGTTTTCTATCCGCGCAGACTGCGGTTTCCGCGGCCTGTATTTTCTGTCCGCGCCGGCCTGACCTCCTTTCATCTCCCTCTCCTCTCCTCCCGTGGATCCACTCTTCTAGTCCTTTTATAGCCCTCTCTCTGGTCTGTGGGGTCCACTGTTACCCACAGTCCGCCGCGGCCTCCTTCTGACCGCTGCGAGCTAGGCGACCTCACTCCCTAACTCCGCGGTCTCCTTCTGTCCGCCGCGAGCTCGGCGATCTCGCTTCCTCTTCTTGCTTGGCGAACTCGCTCCCTTGCTCAGCAATCTTCTTCTGTCCGCTGCGAGCTCAGCGACCTCGCTTCCTCCTCGTGCTTGGCGAACTCGCTCTCTAGCCCAGCGGTCTTCTTCTGTCCGCTGCGAGCTCAGCGGTCTCGACTCCTCTTCTTACTCTTTTTGGTCCGCTGCGAGCTTCGCGGCCTCTCCTTCCCGCGCGGCCTACCCTTCTCGCGGCTTCTCCTAGCCGCTGTCGGCATGCTGAGTCCCCCCCCCCCGCTGGTCCTCTCCTTTCTCTACTCGCCGCGGATTGTTCCTGTCCGCCGCGAGCTTCCCTTGTCCGTCGCGGCCTGCCTTCTGTTCGCCTCTTCTCCTCCAGCTCGCCATGTCTTCTAGTGACTCGACTACCGCTACCCCTACAGCAGACCGCACAGCTCCTGCTCTTGAACTCCGCGATGAGCTTCGAATTACTACTCTTTCCCTTTCGGGGAAGTCCAACTTCATCCCATGGGTTCACTCCGTTCGGAGGGTCCTGCAAGCCAAAGGCCTTGCACGTCACCTTACCCAAGGACCTCCTTCTCCTACTACTGATGACTGGATACGAAATGACGACCGCGTCCAGACCTGGATTCTGAACTCTTTGGAGGGTGAGCCCTACCAGATGATCATGTATCATGAGACCGCAAAGGCAATGTGGGATGAACTCCACTCCTTGTACTCGGGCAAGGATAGCCTCCATCACCTCTTTGACATCATCACCGATCTTCAGGCTTTGGATGTTGGCAAAGCTATGGACATGACCTCCTTTGTGGCTCGTGCAAAGACTCTCACGGAGGCCTGGATTCAGCACCAACCATCTACTACTGATCTCGCTGCTCAGCGTGCCCAGAAGGAGGCAGTTTGTATTGCTATGATTATGGCTCGGGTCCCGCCACACCTTCATAGTATCCGGGCACAAGTTCTGGCATCACCTGCTACCCCCTCCTTCTCAGATATTTGCTCTATGTTACTTCGAGTACCTCCTCCCCTGGAGACATCTGGACCACCATCGTCGGCCCTTCTTCAGCAGGCCCTTCCTCCCTTACTTCCCCCACCATCTTCTAATCTGGGCGGTCGTACGGGTTCCCGTGGCAGGGGCCGTGGTGGTAGGGGTCGCCCAAAGTGCTCATTCTGCGGCCGAGATGGACACACTGAAGCAGTCTGTCATAAGAAACATGGCTACCCTCCTCGCCAGCCTACTGCTGCTACTACCGATAGCTCTCCACCCGCCGGAACGGACATTGAGGCTATTCGCCTCCAGCTGCAACACCTCCAAGGGCTCCTCAACCCTCTGTCTGCTTCGGTTGCCTCCACCTCTACTGCAGGTATTGCATCCACCTCCACTACAGATACTGCCTGTCTTTCTTCCAGTTCCCGTTGGATCCTGGACTCGGGAGCCACCCACCACATCACCTCACTGATGCCGCCAAGGTTCTCAGAGGCTCCTCATCCCACGTCTATTACCGTGGCCAACGGTGCGCATGTTCCGGTCTCTGGTTGTGCTGATCTCTTGATCCACCCCTCCATCTCTCTTCGCTCCGCTCTTTATGTGCCGGCATCCCCTTTTAATTTACTATCTGTTGGCCATCTTACTACTGATATGAACTGCTATATCACCTTCACTTCTTCTGGTTTTTTGATACAGGATCGGCAGACGCGGATTACCATTGGTAGGGGTCGACTGCAGAATGGGCTCTACCTCCTCGATGTTTCCCCTACCGCTCTTTCCTCTGTGTCCTCTAGTGATTGGCATTGCCGTCTTGGGCATGCTCCTCTACCTATCCTCCAGAAGGCGCTTCCTGATGTATCCCTTCCTGTTTTTCAATGTGATTCATGTATTATTGGCAAACAGCCCCGTTCTTCGTTTCCCGCACATTGTACTCGGAGCTCTGCTCCTTTTGATTTAATGCATTCTGATATTTGGGGTCCGTACAAAGTTACAAGTATCTCTGGTTATCGTTACTTTATAACATTCATTGACGATTATTCTCGCACCACGTGGTTATATTTACTTCGTGATCGCTCAGAGCTTCCACGTGTCTTTCGGGCCTTTGTATTAGAAACTCGTACGCAATTTTCTACTACTATCAAAATGTTCCGCTCTGACAATGCCCGTGAGTACACGAGCCACGAGTTTGCCAATCTCTGCACGGACTTCGACATTATTCATCAGACATCTTGTGCCTACACACCTCAACAAAACGGGGTCGCCGAACGTAAGAACCGCCACCTTCTTGATGTTGCTCGATCCCTCATGCTTCACATGCATGTTCCCAAAGAATATTGGAATTTTGTGGTCTCCACTGCATGCTTCCTCATCAACCGTCTCCCATCTTCGGTTCTCCAAAATGCCACCCCATTCAGCCTCCTCTTTCCCTCCGCACCAGCCTTTCCTCTCACACCCAGGGTCTTTGGATGTTCCTGTTTCGTCCATACCATGGGCCCCACAATCGACAAACTGGATCCCTGAGCAGCGAAACACATTTTCATCGGCTACTCCCGCACCCAAAAGGGATATGTGTGTTATTCTCCGGCTACCCGGAAGGTTTCTGTGTCAGCTGATGTTACCTTCTGGGAGGATCAACCCTTCTTCCCTCCTCCTTTCTCCCCTCTTCTACCACCAACCGTTCTACCACCTTCCATACCCCGTCCAGTTATCCCCGTCCACTCGCCTCCACCTCTCCCTTCTACTCCAAAGCCGCCCGTCATTCGGGTCTATACTCGACGCCCTCCTCCTTCCGTTGCCCCTATGCAGTCGGCTTCAACCTTGGCTTCTCCGTGCTCTGCTGCTCCGGTGCCCGCCTCTACAGCTCATCCGATGGCCAACTATGTTTCTCTGCATCGCCCCTCTCCACATCTTAAGACCTTGGCCACTTCCCTATCCTCGGTCTTTGTTCCTAACTCCGTCCAGGAGGCTCTTCAACATCCTGGGTGGCGCACTGTTATGGAAGAAGAAATGGCTGCTCTTTGGGCTAACCAAACTTGGACCCTGGTGCCCCTTCCTCCCGGACAGAAACCAGTTGGGTGCAAATGAGTTTTTGTCATCAAACATGCCCCTGATGGGACCATTGACAGACTCAAAGCTCGTCTGGTCGCTCGAGGCTTCACCCAGCAACAAGGTCTCGACTATGACGAGACTTTCTCTCCATTAGCAAAGCTCAACACCGTCTGCGTTCTCATCTCGGTGGTTGTCCATCGACAATGGCCCTTACTTCAACTTGACATCAAGAATGCCTTTCTGAATGGCGACCTTCACGAAACGGTGTACATGCAGCAACCTCCCGGGTTTGAGACCACGGGGGAGCCTCGGGTGTGTCACCTTCTCAAATCACTCTATGGTCTCAAACAATCTCCTCGGGCATGGTTCGACAAGTTCAGCAAAGCTCTCCGGGAAATTGGCTTCACTCGGAGCTCGGCTGATTTCTCTTTATTTACTCGCCACCAGACGATGGGTACGGTTCTCTTATTGGTATATGTCGATGACATCATAATTACTGGAGATGACTTGAACGACATACAGGTCGTTAAGCAACATTTGAGCTCTGTCTTCCAAACTAAAGATCTGGGACATCTTCGGTACTTCCTAGGTCTGGAGGTTGCTAGACGATCAGATGGCCTGGTCCTCTCTCAGCGGAAATATTGCCTAGACCTTCTTCATGATGCAGGCTACTCCGGGTGCAAACCTGTGAACACTCCCATGGATGTCAATCATAAACTATGCGCTCAGGCCTCGGATTCTGATACTCTTCTCCAAAATCCAGAATATTACCGTCGCCTAGTTGGGAAACTAATCTACCTAACGGTAACAAGACCGGACATATCCTTCGCTGTGGGGCTCGTTAGTCGGTATATGCACTCTCCTCGTAGTTCTCATCTTCAGGTAGTGGAACGGATTCTCAGATACCTCAAGACAGCTTCTGGCCAAGGACTTGTATACAAAACCTCATCTTTAATCCCAACTTTGGTGGCATACTCTGATGCCGACTACGCTGGCTCTCTTGATGATCGACGATCCACTAGCGGGTTCTGCACATATTTTGGAGAATATCTAATTACTTGGTGGAGCAAGAAACAAGCAGTTGTTGCTCGATCCTCAGCAGAAGCAGAATATCGGGCAATGGCTTCTGTGGTCTCAGAACTCACATGGATTGAGAGTCTCCTTGCAGACCTTGGTGTAAGGCTATCCTCACCAGCTCTCCTCCTATGTGACAGTCAAGCTGCTATACATATTGCCAAGAACCCGGTCTTTCACGAAAGAACAAAGCATATTGAGGTAGATTGTCATTTCATCCGAGAGAAAGTCCACATGAAGAAGATCGAACTCAAGCATGTTCCGGGTACTGAACAGGTCGCGGACGTCCTCACAAAAGCTCTACCAAGTACCATCTTCTATCAGTGTCTATCCAAGCTTGGCGCATACGACTTGTACGCTCCAACTTGCGGGGGAGTATTGGAAAATCCCATGTAAAGGGCCCATTATTGGGCCCTCTTTCTTTATTTTCTTTATTTTCTCTCTCCTCCTTCTTTAGTCCCACATCTTGTATAGGATTTATTCTTCTCTCCTCTTTCCTATATATATGTATTCTCTCCTTGTATTTGACACTGGAAATAATACACAAGCTTTTGGACCTTTTTCTACAAGTTTAAAGGGAAAGTCAAAGGGAAGTTACAAAAGGTTAAAAGATAACCCTACATATACAAAACGCGAGCCCTCTTTATTTGAGCATGTTATGGAGGCAGAAAACATACATGCACAAAACAAAATCAAAAAAGTGTTAGAAAGAAAGAGGACAGACTATCATATGCACTATTGTAGATGTCGGCCGATATGTCCGTTATGGCGGCCGACATAAAGGTTTTGGGGGTAAACCGCGACGACATCGATATATTTGATTAAAATAACGTTTTGTAAAAAAAATGCCGAAATTGCGGCGATATAACGTTATATAGGTAGCCGATATTTCGGTTTTTCTATTAAGAGTTTTTTTTGCCCAATTTAAAATGATTTCAGGGGAGCCGACTCGTAATTTCTGCGGCGTGCCCTAACTCTCTCCAGCGGCGATCTCTCTCCAGCGCGATCCCGTCGCCGATCCCGTCCCCTGCTCCCGATCCCGTCGCCGCTCCCCGCTCCGGCTCCCGATCCCGTCGCCTCTCCCTGCTCCGGCTCCCGTCGCTCCCGACGGCAGGTACCTTATGGTTATTTATTTTTACTAATGTTCATTTGTTTCTTCTTTCTTATATATGGACCATTGCTGCTTCTTTCCTTCTCTGTTGTATGATATTGTTTGTTTGTAGTCATTTAAATTTCTGCACTTAAAACTTATTCTTAATTATTCCTATCCCACTCAATAATAGCAAAATGTCTAGGTTCAGCTTTATGATATGCTTTTCTGTTAGAAATTGGTTATTTTATGGATTTTGCTAAAGAGCTTGTGTGTCGGAGATGTGGAGCCTTAATGGTACACTAGCAGTTGATTAGCATTTGTTTTGTTATCAGATTTCTAACTAATAACATTCAATGTCTGTAAATTTTTACCTGTTTGCAAACAATGTGTTTATAAATACTATTATCTTTATTTAAATATTAAAATCCGATATTGTAAAATATCCCCGATATATCCCCCGCAATCCGACATACGACATTTCAAACCCAAACCGACATGAACCCGACATCCGACATCTACAACCTTGATCATATGAGGACACTGTTACGGCACCAGACCCAGACGAAGACATTGCGACACCTACCAAGGAGGAAGACACGGATCCGGACCCGCATTGGGGGCGGGTTTACCACCGACGGAAGACCGGAGCTCCAATTCAAGCATGAAATCGCACTTTTAATTATCCGCCTATTTTATTATCATCTAAATTTAGTATGATTTTCCTATTTTTAATTCTCATTGTTTAAGCAAAAATGGGGGGCCGCTACTTTTAGTATTTCTTTATGACTTTCCTATTTCCCATTGTTTAAGCCTAAATGGGGGGCCGCTTCTTTTAGTATTATTTTGCCTATTTATATCCTCCAGGAAGAAGGATCAGTATGAAGAAGAAAAGTTAAAAATTTCCCTTTCTCATCTCTCTCTCCCTCTCTTTCTCGTCCCTCTCTTTCCTGCTATACTCACCGCCGGCCGCCGCCTCTCCAAACTGGAGGATCTTCACGACAACCGCCGACAGACTCGATCTCATTCCTCGACACGTAACAAACTGGTATCAGAGGGACCTCCGACCGCCGAGCAACTTCGGGTCGTCACCGCGCCCCGCCTCGCCGAGTCGAACATCACACCACTCCTGCTCTTGCCATGACATCCTCTGCGCCCCGATATGTCGGATCGAGACATACTCCAACAGATCTTGGACCGCCTCGACAAAATGGACTCACGCATCGGCGAAGTCGACACCCGCATGGCGCATCTAACCGCCGGCCTGCCCGCCTCCGAACCGCCCATAAGCTAGCACTCAACGCCGGACCAAACGACCCATAATGGCCACTCCGGCCACCGTCACGAAGGCGGAGCCTTTCTGCGGTATGTGAAATTAGAATTTCCGGTCTTTGACGGATGCGAAGACCCCCTCGCATGGCTTACCAAGTGTGAGATGTTTTTCTCCAACCAACGCACTACCGGTGACGACCTCCTGGACCTTGCTTCCTTCCACCTCAACGGGGCCGCCCAACTGTGGTTCTCTCAACTACAACATGAACGCCCATACCTACAGTGGGACGAGTTCAAAGCCGCGTGAATGCTTCGCTTTGGTCCCTCGATCTGTGGAAATCCTCTTGGCAACCTCATCGCCCTTCGCCAAACAGGCGCTCTTGAGGACTACATTGACCGCTTCCAGCTTTTGCTCGCGCGTGCATCCACGTTGCGCCTGGACCAGCAAGTGTCGTTCTTCACAGCCGGCCTCCACGAGCGTCTCCGCCTGCACGTGGAGTTCCAAGACCCCTCAGATCTTACTACCGCCATGAACTTCGCTCGGACATGCAAGCGCCGCATACTCTTGGACCGCCAATACGTACCCCGTCGAGAGCACGGACAGTCCTTCCGAGGAACCCTCCAAGGACCACTGACAACGACACCTGCCGCAGCCAAGCCCAATGATTCACCCAGACCACCATTCTGACGCCTACTTTCTCACGCAGAGATGTCAGAACGTCGCGCCAAAGGCCTCTGCTTCAATTGCGACGAACTTTTTGGGCCCGGTCATCGTTGTAAATGTAAGCGCCTCTGCTGGATTAAGGTGGATGATCCCTCCGACGACGACGGAGAGGACCCGGACTCGGAGGCACCGGAAATCTCAGTAAACGCGATCGCCGGCCCACAAGGGGGCCATATGCTGCAACTTCCTGCCAAAATAGCAGGTTCCACTCTCGTAGCCTTGTTGGACTTCGGCAGTACGCACAATTTCATCCGACACAAGACGGCGACTACTCTTCAACTACCGATCATGTCCCGCCACCAGCTTCAAGTTTCAGTAGCTAATGGCCATAGCATGACATGCCCAGGCCTTTGTCGTCACGTGCCACTGACGATACACAATCGGACATTCGAGATCGATCTACTGGTCGTCGACCTCGACGGATTTAACATTGTCCTCGGGGTACGTTGGCTACGTACACTGGGACCCGTGACCTGGGATTTCAACAACCTCACCATGCAGTGGTACCACGATTCTAAGAGGGTGGAGTGGCAATGTCTTGCCCCCACCGCCAAACCGCAGGCCTTCCTCCTAAATGGCACGGATGATCAGGCGAAACTCCAACCCCACGACCTGCAACTACTTTTATAGGAGTTTGTAGACGCCTTCACCATACCGGAGACATTGCCTCCACATCGGCCACAAGATCACCGCATCTGTCTACTTCCCGGAGTCGCGCCAGTGGTGGTACGACCTTACCGCTATCCGTTCCTTCAGAAGGATGAAATCGAGCGTCAATGCACTGTGATGCTACAACGGGGCCTCATCCGACAGAGCGTATCTCCATTCTCATCACCAGCTCTATTAGTCCACAAAAAGGACAAAACATGACGCTTCTGTGTCGATTACCGGGAACTCAACGCCAAGGCTGTCAAAGATAAATTCCTCATTCCAGTCGTCGAGGAACTCCTTGACGAGCTACACGGTGCACACTTCTTCTCCAAGCTCGACTTATATTCTGGGTACCACCAAGTACGCATGGCGGCCGAAGACGTGGAAAAGACAGTCTTCCGAACACATCATGGACATTTTGAGTTCCTCATCATGTCGTTCGGTCTGACCAATGCACCATCTACATTCCAATCACTGATGAACGAGGTATTCCAATCCGTCCTCCGTAAATTTGTGCTAGTATTTTTTGACGATATCTTGATCTATAGCAAGTCTTGGCCATAGTACCTCCACCATGTTCGCGAAGTCCTCAACATACTCCGGCTCCACCGACTCGCACTCAAGGAATCCAAATGTTCCTTCAGACAGCCGAGTGTATCCTACCTCGGACACATAGTACATGACCGCGGAGTGTCCGCCGACCCTGAAAAGCTACATGGCATCGCCGCATGGCCGGTACCCCGCTCGCAGCGCGACCTCCGAGCCTTCTTGGGGCTGACCAGATACTACAGACGGTTCATCCGCGGCTACAGCACAATCGTCAGACCCCTCTTGGCCCTCCTACGACGGACAACCTTCGTATGGGATGACACGACCCAACAGGCATTCGAAATGCTCCAAGCAGCTCTAGTTTCTGCCCCGGTTCTACAGCTCCCGGACTTCAACGAGACCTTCTATATTGAATGTGATGCCTCAGCGCTGGGCTGTGGTGCAGTTCTCCAACAACAAGGGCACCCGCTCGCATATTTCAGTCGCCACACTGCTCTCCACCACCAGAAATTGCCGGCCTACGAGTTAGAACTTATCGGCCTAACAAAAGCCGTCCAACATTGGCGGTCATACCTATGGGGACGCTCTTTTATCATTCGCACGGATCACTATAGTCTGAAATATCTCTTGGAGCAGCGCTTAACTACCATGTCGCAACAACGGTGGGTGAGCAAACTATTGGGGTTTGACTTCATCGTGGAATACAAGGACGGAGCTCTCAACAAGGCCGTCGACGCCCTCTCTCGCCGACACTCCGACGACACAACCAGCATATACACGGTCTCAAGACCGACCGCCTCGCTCATGGACGACATCCGGAGCAAAATCCGCCAATTTTCGTCCCTCACCGAGCTGCACCATCGGACGCAGGAGGGCCTCTCATTGCCCAGATGGAAGGTTCGCGATGGCGTCATCTTCTATAACGACCGGATCTATTTGCCGCCAACATCACCCCACATTCCTTCCATCATGGGGGAAATCCACAATCGGGCCAGGAAGGGATCCACAAAACCCTCCACCATCTTCGGCCCGAATTCTACTGGAAGGGACTGCGCCGCCAGGTCCAGGATTTCATCGCACAATGCGCCATATGCCAACAACATAAATCGGCCAACTTACTACCGGTCAGGCTTCTACAACCGTTACCAGTTCCCACCCAAATTTGGGCCGACATTTCTATGGACTTCGTAGAGGGATTGCCGCGAAGTAGAGGCAAATCCGTATTGATGGTGGTCGTGGACAGATTTTCCAAGGGGGTGCACTTTCTTCCTCTAGCCCGACCTCTCGTGGCAGAACGGGTGGCCCAACTATTCTTCCAAGACATCTTTCGATTACACTGACTGCCGGAAAGTATTGTGTCTGATCGTGACAAGACCTTCACAAGTCGTTTCTGGAAGGAACTATTCACATTGAGCGCAACGAAGCTACAATTTTCTTCTGCATATCACCTCCAATCAAACGGCCAAACAGAGGTCGTTAATCGCACCGTCGAAATGTATCTTCGTTGTTTAACAGGCGAGCACCCGAAGGATTGGGTCAAATGGATCTCATGGATTGAATACTGTTATAACACATCCTATCATTCGGCGCTGCAAACCACGCCATTTCGACTCATCTATGACCGTGACCCACCCAAGCTCATCACCTACGGACATGGACTCGCCACACTAACCACGGTGGAGCAACAATTACTCGACCGGGACCGCCTGCTCACCGTCGCCCGCAAGCATCTTCTCCGAGCTCGACATCGCATGGAGATGGCGTACAACCGAGGCCACCAATACGTCTCCTACGCAGTAGGGGAGTGGGTATGGCTCAAACACCGCCCCTACCGCCAGGCGACACTGCAGCCGACGGATCCTTCGGCCAAGCTGGGGCCGCGCTTCTATGGACCGTTCCAGGTGACCCGACGTATCGGCGAAGTCGCTACCGACTACAATTACCACCAGAGGCACGCATCCATGATGTATTCCACGTCTTACAACTGAAACGCTTCTATGGCGCACCACTCACCTCGCCGTTCGTGGAAATTCCACCTCAGCTTGAGGACAAGCTGTCTTCCGACGAGAAAGCAGATGTTACGGCACCAGACCCGGACGAAGACATTGCGGCACCTACCAAGGAGGAAGACACGGATCCGGACCCGCATTGGGGGCGGGTTTACCACCGACGGAAGACCGGAGCTCCAATTCAAGCATGAAATCGCACTTTTAATTATCCGCCTATTTTAGTATCATCTAAATTTAGTATGATTTCCCTATTTTTAATTCCCATTGTTTAAGCCCAAATGGGGGGCCGCTATTTTTAGTATTTCTTTATGACTTTCATATTTCCCATTGTTAAAGCCTAAATGGGTGCCGCTTCTTTTAGTATTATTTTGTCTATTTATATCCTCCAAGAGGAAGGATTAGTATGAAGAAGAAAAGTAAAAAATTTCCCTTTCTCATATCTCTCTCCCTCTCTCTCTCGTCCCTCTCTTTCCAGCTATACTCATCGTCGGTCGCCGCCTCTCCAAACTGGAGGATCTTCACGACAACCGCCAACAGACTCGATCTCAGTCCTCGGCACGTAACAAACACCTACACTAACTTCAACTCAACTTTTCTACATTGAAGTTTGTAAACAAATGCCAACATATTTAGCGGTGCACATCAAAAAGATAATTAATGTCATTGGGGATAGTTATTGTGGATTTCGTGTCGTTGGGAGCGCATTAGAGTGAGTGAAAATTGAGCACAAATACGGTTGGATCTTCCGAATGTACTACAGGTGAAAGAGAGCATGCATGTTAATCTTTTTGGAAAGAAGAGGTGGCAAGAATTAATATCCTCTCTTCATTGTACTGAGATACCCCCACCCCCAATAAAAAAAATAGATGACAATGTCGGACATGTGTTTTGTGGTGGCTTCATGCTATAATATAGCTTTTGTCCCAATTTCAAAATTTCAAAGTCCGACATTTCTTCCAATAATTCCCCACCTCCAGCTTCACAACGGCTTATTGCAATGGGTTATATAGATTAAAATCATTTCATACAGTTGATGATGCATGAAGAGTGTCATCTACCAAATATTGTCTTATATTGGAGACAAAATCATGATCCAATAGCAAGCAAATGGAAGGATATATGCAAATCTCGATTACCAAATCCAAATCAACAAATGCACACACTAAGTGAGATAGTAAATGTGGATGTCTTCTAACCCAAATGGTTAGCAAAAATAATTTGTATAATTTTATATTTAGTATATCTGTATGTATTTAATTTTTCTCTTTTAATTACAAGATCTTCTCTTGTGAATACTGAAGGGATGAGTACACAATGTGTGCTAACAATTATTTGGGTTCAAGACAACTATGTCTTGAATTTTATATTTTTTTATAATGTTTACCTACTATTTTGAGGCATAAAAATTTAATTTCTTTTAAATTGAAGTGGTTCATATATAACCATTATGCTTGTGTATAATAAAATTCTATTTGCACTGATTTGTATATAGTAATAGTTTGTATATAACCAAAAGCGGTCTATATATAACATCACCATTTAATTATTTTATCACTATACTAAAATTGTAAATCATATATTTGACTTTCTTCTTCTTAAAGCCCAAGATTAAATGCCTAAAAAGATGTTCATTGTACATTTTTTCTTGTATTTAGTCTCTCTTCTCAAAATGTAAATTCTTCCCCCACCTCTACTCTATATAAAGATGGGAGCTCTAATATATTATTTAGAAATTTTTGAAATAAAATTATTCAATATTTTAAATTCTCACATGATATCATAGCATGGTGTAATCTCTTGCTCCACTCCTCTGGCATGATTACTCTAGGCTTTGCATGATTACTCTTGGCTTTTGCACAAAACCCGTCATGTCTTGTGTGCACTCTCCCAGTCTCTCACAAAATCTCCCAAGTACTCGCCAACCAGTATCAGGGTACTCGCCATTTTGCTCTCCCAGTATGATCGGACTCCACGACCAAAACTAAAGCCCTCCACGGGATTTTATAGTTTTTTTGCTGGACACAAAAGAACTCGCCATTTTTCACCCTACCACTCCCCATATTCGCAGTCTGTTTCTGAGACATCGGCTCCTTCCCGTGTGTGGCTATGCCTCTTGAAAATCTGTACTCACCACCTATGCACATCACAACAGCAACCGGCTCGCGCTCTACGATCTCGTTCTCATCACATCGTGGTTGTCGTTACATCCAAAGCAGAGCTTGATGCTTCTGTTTGACGTACTTGCTACCTCTGTGCATCCCGACGACAATCGACGATCAATTTGCTCCTCCAAATGCTTCTCGCAGTCGTCCGACGGATGATACCTGTGACTGTAAGTACTTCCTACAACCTTCTCTTCGTCCACACATCCTTGCCTCAGGCCTCTTCTCACAGCCACTCGACGACCTACTACCAACGCTTGCTACCCCGTGTTATGATTTTTATAGGCCTCTCTGGAAGTTTTCCGGGAACTCTGAACCTTCTCTCTTCCTGTATTCTGCGAGCTCTCCCCATGAAGTTGTTGTCTCTCCAGTCGTGTTCACAAACCTTTCTTATTCTCTACTATGGAAAACATATCACATCCTCCTACTCCCGCCAACATTGCTCATACACCCACAATTATTTACAGTACGTCTGGAAATCTCAGGACGGTACCCAAATTAATGTGTCCAAATAATCCCAATTGGAGTGTCTCCTTCACCTTTCTTTTGCTCTCCCAATGCAAATGATAGCATCTCACTGACGCTCCGCCTGACCACACTTCTCCCAACTATGCTAATTGGGATGCCAATGAAACGCTTGTTCACACTTGGCTTGCAAACAATCTTTCTGATAAATGTTTGTTTATCATTCGTCATCATGACACTATGAAGGCGACATGAGACCATCTTGATGTCCTTTACTCCAAGGGTGCTAAAACCTCTCGTATCTACACACTCTACTCTCATCTCTTCTCCCGGCAACACTATGAAGGCGACATGAGATCATCTTGATGTCCTTTACTCCAAGGGTGCTAAAACCTCCTGTATCTACGCACTTTACCCTTATCTCTTCTCCCGGCCAACACTCTCTCCTGCTATTGTATATCAAGAAGTTCAGTCTCTTGGTGCAAAACTCCTCGAACATCGGTCTTTCTCTGCTGACCTTGCAAGTTGCAACATAGCATAAACATTTTCAAGAACTCCTTGTGATTTGTTGGTGTAATCCAAGAGGGAAAATTTGAATTTTAAGCACGAAAACGAACTCGACGTTTGAAATTCCAAAGTCATTAATCATTATTTAAATTATTGTGGACTTGGCATGTACAATGAAAGTTATAAAATGCACAAATTAGACGAATAGATAGAATTAATCTCAAAAGATGATAAATATAGTTAGGCTCTGTTTAGCGCGGCAGTAGCGGTCATGAACGCGGTGGTTCTAAGTTGTCGTTCATGAACTCCCGACCTTACCTAAGGAATTTCGTCCACTTTTATGCTCAAAACTAGTAATCTTTTTTTGCTGGTAGCCATAACCGTTGTCATGTGAAACATACATTCTATGATAATGACGTTTTTCTCCAAACTCATCGTCGGGACAAACGAAGCCTTAGTGGCGAAGGATTATGTAGATTATGGAAGTAAACCGAATATATTATTGATAAAAATTATCCAAGATGGTGACTTCGAAAAAAAAAACAAAGGGAACTTCTATGCAAGTACCTGTACTTGCACTTGCTGGCCAAATTAGAGCTAGGGAAACCTTCACGGCGCTCTTTCTCCCAATTCACCGAGAATAGCCTCGCCTTCCAGTCTATGGCCTTGGTTACATTGCACTTCATCAGGTCTCCTCTCACCTCCGCCACATCTGGGTTGCCTTTCCAGTAAGCATAGGGTTTTCTTTTGCTCCATTTTTGTGCCTCATTTGCCTCTCTCAACTCCTCACTCAGAGCCCCCCACCATCTTATATTCACCTCCGGCCTACACCTCAACGAAATGCAAAGAATTAGAAACAAAAAACATGTTGTATAGTGATTCAAACTACAAAATAAATCAAATCAAATTGATGGCAAGATTTTTTTGGCATTTTGCACACTCAAAATATCATGTTTTTGTACTTTGCACCGAAAATCTTTAAATTGGGCATTTTGCATGGCTCAATTATCATTTTTTTGATATTTTGCACCTCAAATCAAAATTTCAAGTGAATTTAGGCCCAGAAAGCATCAAAAATGTTCATTTTGGTTTTTGGCATCACAGATTATTACTGCTGCCCGGACTTAAATACCCGTGAATGAGCATTTTTTGTGGAACCCGGATTTAAATACCATTGAATGAATATTTTTGGTGATACCCGGACCTAAATATCATTGAATGAGCATTTTTGGTGTTGCCCGGACTTAAAAGCCTTGAATGAACATTTTTGATGCTGCCCGGACTTCAAAATCTTTGAAAATTCGGCCCAGGGTGCAAAATATAGAAATGGATAATTAGAGGATTCACAGTGCCAATTTATAAGTTTCCAAACACAAAATGCCAAAAACTCATATTGCAGAGCGCCAAAAAGACCGATGGCAATCCAATTCAAGCTGCCATTGTTTCTGGTTTAGGTTAAAAATCGCGTACCATCCCCAAAAAGACCAATCGGGAAAAACGATGTCGACGGTGGAGTCATCCTTGCAATACCGAAAGAGCGGCGGAGGCGGAGTGCCGGCGACGGCGGGGAGAACGACGGGCATGTCTTCGCAGTTAAACATGAGGTCGATGTCCGGCACACGGCCGGGGTAGCGGCGGAGGAGCTGGATTATGCCCCAAATGGTGAACGTGTCGCGGGTTTGAAAAACGCTGTGGTAGTGGCGTATGTAGGCGCGGCCATTGATGATGACGATGCGAAATGCAGCATGGATCTCGGCACTCTCGAGCGTCTCTTTGGTAATGCCGGTGGAGGCCCAGGGCTTGAGATCCTCGTAAATCCATCGGAAGTAATTAGGGCACGCCGGAGCTGATGAAGGTGGGTGGGTGGGTGGCGGAGCATGGGGTTCCGGCGGTTGGGCGATAGAGGGATTGGCGGCGGCGGAGGAGGATTGATTTGTTGCGCAGACTAAGGCGAAGGCGGGCTGCGGGGGCTGATTCTTGTTCGAGGAGTCCCAGAGTTTATTCAGGAAGAACTGTTGTATGAGAAAAGTGAAAACCAATTCCAAAACAAAACAAAATTGTAACTCCCTGAACTGAAAAATCTAACAAAAAAGTGGATCCTAATCTCAGAGATTTCACCAAATTTAAAATACAATATTTCTTAATTTGATTTTTTTTTAAAGTAAGTATAGTCTGATTCAGTAACCTGTCGGATTGTTGATGGAATGACTCACAATTCTTCTCTATCTTTGTCTACGTTTATTACTTCCTCCTAGTCGTGGGCAAAAAATTCGGGCCCGAAAAGCCCGCCCGGGCCCGGCCCGGCAAAAGCCCGGTAAGACCCGGCCTAGTAAAAGCCCGGCCCGGGTCAGGGCCGGGCTAGGAGCCTTTACTAGGCCCCAGTTTTGGTCGGTTGCCCGGCCCGGGCTGGGCCGGGCAAAGCCCGGGTGCCAGGCTAGCCTGAGCCCGGCCCCGGGCTAAGGAAAGCCCGGCGGGATTTAATCCAGCCAGGCGGCAAGGCGTTAATCCCGCCTGCAAGCAGGATTAATCCCGCTAATCATAGGCGGGATTAATCCCGCTAATCATAGGCGGGATTAATCCCGCCTATGATTAGGCGGGCGCCTAATTAGGCGGGATTTTATCCCGCCTTCTTTAAATCAGGCCGGCCCGGCGGGGCCCGGGCCTGAAGGGCGTAATCAGGCTCCCTCTTTTGGAGGGAGCCCGAGCCCGGCCCGGCCCGGCTCAAATTGAGCCCGGGCCGAGCCCAGTTTGACAAAAGTCAAAGCCCGATCGGGCCCGGCCTGGTTCGATCGGGCTTTTTGAACACGACTACAGTTCCTCCTACCAGTAATAATGTATCAATAGTATATACAAAATTATATTATTTAAAGAAAAATGTCAAGAAAATGCAAAAAGCTTTATGTATTATTTATTATTTCCTCTAAAAAGTGAGGTGCAACGCGCAGGCTTGCAGCCCACTCCCCCCCCCCAAAAAAAACTGTCTGTTTCCTATGCCCTAGTCTCCCAATTTCCTCTGCTCTGTTGGCCATTTTGATAGCAGGAAATCTATGGCTGTGTTTGAGAATCCGGCGGGGCACCGTTCTGGCAGGGCTGAGTCGGAGGAAAAGCGTTTGGGAAAATTTCGCGAGCTCCAGTCCACCCCGTCCAGCTTGAAAAGGGGAAAACGACGGTTTTGCAGCTGGTCTCTCGCGCTCCAGCCCGACCGTTTTCTCTCTCCTTCCCGGCGTGCAACCGGACTGGTTTGCAACGGAGGGCCAAACACAGCCTATATGTATTATTTTATGGTATTTGGGTAATATTTATGTATGTGGAGGGTATTTTGACAATGTGCTACCAGAATATAAAAGGCAGAGGTAGGGTTTAGTTGATATTTTTTATGCCAAGTCTTGTGATTGCTATTTGACGGCAGGAGAAGGGGCAAGCTCCTCCTTGCCGTGATTTGACTTTTCAAGGCGCACCCTTGGGATTGGTTGTATCTTTATTTGATTGGGTCCTTGTTTGAAGGATTTGTTTCTATTCCATTTGAAAGTGGTTGTTTGTGTAAAAGTTACTGTTCCACTACCATTGGAGCTTATCAATAGGTATCAGAGCTCAGGTGCAGGGAGGAGACAATATGTTGGTTTATGACGCTCCCCGTTCGAAAGATCCTCACATATAACTGGATCTCATTCGACAAGAACGAATTTTTTTGGCCCAATTGATCCAGCCCCCGGTAGCACACTCCGATCAACAAAGTAAAACCATGGAGCAAATGAGGGGAATGTTGGCAAGTTTTCATAGAGAAAGCTTCAGATTTTGGAGGTCACGAGTTGTCTTCTGAAGGATGCAACAACATGCCTAACACTCACCACATGACTATGAGATTTGTGCGACGCAACTTTCCCCATTTTTAGTGACACCCTCCAAGAATGGATCTACAAATGTGAGCAATTGTTTGAGATCGGCGACACGTCGAATGACCTAAAGGTGAAAATTATATCGGTGCACGTGGAAGGAAAAAGCCTTATGCTGGCATTAGGTGTACATAAAATCTTGGCTCACATGACCTTGGCTTAGCTGGGAGGAAAACACTTAGACTTTTGCAAGTCATTTTGAGAAAGTCCTATTCAACGATCCAATTGCAGAGTTGAAAAATCTGAAGCAAAAAAGTGACAGTGCAAGCGTTCTTGGATGACTTTAACATCTTTCTACATAGAGTGAACATTCCAAAGGATTATACAATTAGTTTCTATCTGGTTGGACTCAGAGATGAATTCGAATATGCAATCTAAATGTTCCAACTGAAACAGTCCAGGAAGTCTTCGCTTTAGCCCGCATTGGGAAGCGTCAAACAACTTTCTCATGGAGATGTAATTTCTCGAGCATGAGATAGAGAGTAGCATGGAAACAGAAAGGCGTGTTTCTGTCTCCAGACCGATACAACCTCATGCACTAACTAACACTTCTACCGAAAACTAGGTGAAGCCATTGCCTGAAATCAACAGAGCTGGAGGACAAACAAAGTAAGAGCCTCATATCAAGCAAATGAAGTAAAATGTGCACTTTCAAGGGAACATGTGGAGCATCTCACATTCATCTCCAAGACTTTGACATAATGAAGCTTTTTCCTCAAATCAAGAAATTGTAGCTTTAGGCAATGTCATGCACACTACTTTGGTCATTTCATTTCGCACGAAGGGGTGGTGATGGATCTAGAGAAGATTCAGGCCATGCTTGTTTGGCATTTATAGCTTGACGCAACAGCCTTGTTTCTCCTAGACGACAACATGGGGTCAAAGGTAGTAGAGCTCGATACCAAGATCGACAAGGAGGTTCACGAACATCTGCTGGGAGGGAAACACACTAAGCAAGCAACTCTCCTTCCTCCTTCCATCGAAAGTTATGTAAATCCATAAGAAGGATCGATAGAGGAGGCTCGACGACTACTGCTTGGTAAGGAGGTGTCAGCGAGATGAGACCCAAACTCAAGCCCTAGTTGCGCCCCTTCCCCCTTCGCTGCATGATCTCAAATCGACAGTTTACGCCCGGCCTCCACGACAGCAAGGTATCGGATCGACAACCTCCTTCACTGGGATCACACATTCGCCTCTCAACTTTCTCCTTCCTTGATCGACACACAAAAGCAGAGGGCTTAGGTATTACATTTAATCTTTAACCTAATTGATTTACTATTCACACTCATCTCACTATTCACACACTAGTCTCAATTTAACTTGAATTAATTAATTGGTGATGTAATTATGGGGTGTTACATATATAATCCTTAATGTGGTATATCTATTTTGCTTGGAGAACGTGGAGTCCTTGAAGCCTGATTATAGAAAATGCGTGTTCGCTTTGTTAGGGGGACAATGATATATCTGGCCCATATATAAAGGAGGTGTATGTAGCCTTCATGGGGGGAATGCCCTTCTATCCGAAGGTTGCGGAGTCCATGAAATGCGGTCGCAGCCGAAATGAGTTCGCTCTAAGGAGAAAATTGTGCAGATGAAACGAGTTCGCTCTAAGGCGAAACGAGTTCGCTCTAAGGAGAATGAGATATCAGATGTTTGTGCAGATGAATTGTATTCACCTTACTAAGCATATATAATCATTTAAGGGTTGCATGCCCCCTTTTTGTTGGAAGATACAAAGTCTTTAAGACGTGATCACATGTGAAGTGTATTTGCTTTGTCAAAGGGTGAATGGTCTCTCAGTCGGCTATAAGGAGAAAATTTGTTTGCCTTAATGAGAAAATATAACCAATAAGAAGTGAGAAGACCTTTTTGTCTAAAGGACACGATCAAAGTCCTTAAGAAGTGATCACATATGAAACATGTTTGTTCTGTCAAAGGGAGACGAGATCTAGATTGCCCATATAGAGGAAATATTTTTACCCTAACGACTGTATATATGTATGTCAAGGGGAAGACCCCTTTTGGTTAAGGGACGAGGAATTCTTTAGTCACGATCACAGACAAAGCATGTTCACTTTGACATAGGTACGTAGAATGAATATGGGCTCCACCCAATGTGGGTATGTGTTGAAAACCTCATAGCAGTGATGCGAATTCCATTTAGTAATCATTTTGTTGTTGTTGAGTTGTTTCTATGTGATCTTTGAATGAAATTATTTTGTGCTTTGATAGAAGTTGCAATGTCGCCATATACTAGTTTTTCATCTGGCTAACTTCTTGGTTATTGTTTACTCTGGTGTGATATGTGAAAGAAGATGTCTTTATCCGCTGAAGAGAACAAAGACGTCTTCGTCAAAGGTGCCTCCGGTGCTTATGGTGATCTTCCTTTTGCTTTATGCTTGTTTTAAAAGCTAATGTGAGAGAAGTGAGGTGAGGGACACCATAGCTTGATAAAGGTGCCTCTATTCTGGAGCCAAAATTGTCTGTGCATGATATATTCTTAGCAAATCGAGCATCCCCATCCTGGTAGGTGCCGTTGTGCAATGCCTTATTGTCTCATATTCATCTGCCCTAAAGGTAGCTACTTCTTTTAATCCTCATTGTTGGCGTGTAAGTATTAATTAATTTTCAAAATATCCTAAATAAATTGAGATGATCTTAATATAAATAATGCCAAACTATTGTGGATCGATTAACACTCCTTTGGTCCAGATAGATTGAGATGATCTTAGATGTGCAAAACTACCATTATGCTCCGTTCGTTTCGATGGAATTGGGGCATTGAAATTGACATTCAGTTGCCAATTCTAATTGTGTCTGTTCGGCGGCCATAAAATTATCTTGGAATTGGAATTCATTTCAATTCCCATGAAAATTGATTATAGAAGAAACACAACTCCCTCAAATCTTACCTCACGAGGTCTTCATTCGTGATTCTCACCCCTACCAGCGCGTCCCCAACTCTCTCAAAAAAACATCATGCAAATTTTGTTGTTCGCTCAGGACCGCATTTTTCGCCGAAAAATGAATTTTTTGATGGGGCGCACATTTTTCTGCCCAGGATCGCATTTTTCGTCCGAGAGCGCATTTTTCGCCCGAGCCCATATTTTTTGGCCGAACGCGCATTTTTCCGCCCGGGCGACCATTTTTCGCCCTGGCGCGCATTTTTCGCCCTGACACACATTTTTTGCCCGGGCGCGCATTTTTTGCCCTGACACACATTTTTTGCCCGGGCGCGCATTTTCGCACGGACGCGCATTTTTCGCCTCGGCGCAAATTTTCTTCCTGGGAACAAATTTTTCGCCCAGGCGCGAATTTTTCGCCCGAAAATGATTTTTTCGCCCGGACACGGATTTTTCGCCCGGGCACGAATTTTTCGCCCGGACGCGCATTTTTCGTTCGGGTGCGCATTTTCCGCCCGAGTGAAAAATGCGAGCCTTGCGAAAAATGCGCACAGGCGAAAAATGCGCTTTCGGACGAAAAAATTCTAATATAGAGCAGAACAGTGGAAATACTAATTCCAATTCCCGTGATAGAATTCCTGCATTTAGCCAAACGACGGAGTTGGAATTGCCTTCAATTCCAATTTCCGTGGGAATTGAAATTGAAGTCAATTTCAAATCCTGCATCTCAATTCCTGCGAAACGAACGGAGACTTAGAGATAAACATGTGCTCAGTGAACTTCCATTTTGATGACAATTGCGACGAGGAAGGCCAAGAATACTATTTTAGCTCTCATTCCTAGTGTAGATAGAGAGCTTCGTTTCTAGCCCGAATTTCCCTTTCCACAACTCAAACAAATGATCAAACTAGAAGTAAAACTGGATTTCATGAATTTAGGTTGTGAGGTTAACAAACAAACAACAACAACACTCAAGCCTTTATCCCACTATAGTGTGGTTGGTTGTGAGGTTCATTTAAAAAATATATATGAAAACTCTCCTATTCGCACGACTTTCATCTACCTATGACCCCAAAAGTTTCTCTCATCATTAATGATCAAAATTCCACTTGAGTCATTTGATTTATGCCCATAGTCTAAGATCATTCAATTATAAATGAGTTAATGGTAGGATTTGCACATTTAAGGTTTCAAAAGGCTAGAAAGTTGTTAATTAGAAATAGACAATTAATAAATGTAGCGTGGAATAGTGTAAAAGTTTAACTAAAAAAGCTAAAAGTATTCTATATATTAATTAAGGCTAGCTAGACTTTTAATGGGTCAAACACTTCATTTCTCAGCAAATGCTTTTGATGACATAAATTATTTATAAATTAATAAGTATATTAATATCTAGCTTCTTTCAAAGGTTCAAAACAAATGTTTTTTTTCTATGACATAGCTATCTTGATTGTGAAAGAATATTTTTTTGTCTTCCTTCTTATTAGAATTTCTTTACTTTGGAAAAGTATGCTCTCTTAATTATAAGCAAAGTCTCGTATCTGCAATAAAAAAATGTGATCACCCCGCTGCTCACAAACTCAGGCGCACATGGCAAAATCGAGCTAAGGGCGGAGCATATCACTCTAAGGTTTGTGAGCGGCGAGAGCACCGTCGCGCTGGAACAATGCTGTGATCGAGGCACTGTTGCGCGGGGCACAGAGAGCTCCCCGTGCACTATCACTTGTATATGAATTAATAAGGCAATACTAACGTACGTTATTTACCTAAAATTTTGGTAAAGATTACCAAAGCAAAAAAAAAGTGAAGGAATAATTCAGTTGTGAATTTTCTTAGCCTGATTTTTTTAGTTTAGATGAAGAAAAGTTTGTATTCTCCATTCAATGATTAACTTCTAGACGTTCAACAAAATGATGCTAGATTTTTTGTAATTAAAAGGAAAGAAACTCGTAAATTATCAAAATTAAGGTCCCGTTTGGCACGGTGGTGACGGTCGAAAATGCAAGGATTAAATCGTCATTCGTTAAGGACCACCTAACAAATTTCATCCGTTTAAACTTAAAAGTGGACGAAGTTTTTTTAGATGGACGTTAACGAATGACAATTTAACCTCCATATTCATGACCACCACCATCATACAAAAAGGAGCCTAAGTCTCGCAAATATGTCCCTTAACTAATTCTAATTTCATTCAAAGCAATTATCATATTTAATCATCGCAAAGGTGTTTATATAGAACTATAATACAATTTGCTCCATAAATTATTGTGTGTATATTTATATGCTCACATTGAATTATGGAGTAAACATACAAGGAAAAGGGTGAATTTTCCGCCTATCTAGGCCGTGGCGGTCATGAACATCGAGGTTAAAATTAAATTATCATTTGTTAACGCTCATCTTAGAAACTTCATCTACTTTTATGTTCAAAAGAATGATGTTTATTAGGTGATTCTTAACGAATGACGGTTTAACCCATACGTTTACGACCGCCACCACCTTGCCAAACGGAGTTTTCATTTCAATTAAGGCTTCATTTGGTTCGGCGGTGGCGGGTCGATCCGGCGGGTGGAAACGGAGTGTTCGAATCGGAGGGGGGAGGTCGCTGCTCCAAACAGAGTTTTTTGGGGCGTTTCTCAAGGCGGGCGGGCGGGTGGAAACGGAGCAAACGCCGCCGGAAGTTCATTTGTTTACCCTCCTTCCGACGACGTTTACCCAAAACGGAGCAGCGAAACGCCCAAACAAACAGAGCCTAAGGCTATGTTTGGGAGGGCTTATTTTCACCGGTCAAGCGGTTACGACCGCTTGAATCTGACCATAATTAAGGTCCGGTTCATGCGATCGTAACCGCTTCACCGGTGAAAATAAGTCCTCCCAAACGGAGCCTAAGGCTCTGTTTGGGATCTTATTTTTACCGATTCATATGGTCTTAACCGCTTAATTGGTGAAAATAAGTCCCCCAAAAGGAGCCAAAAGCTTAAATAATATATATTTTCACCAGCATGAAACATCAACACAATTTAAACATAAAAAAAATTCGTTTTTCAACAAGCTTGCAGCTTCTAATAATTAACTCTTCGGAGATAAGCATCCAGTTTAAAATAAATGAAATTGCGCGATGCACGTCGCAGCTGTGAAAGAAGAAGAAGAAGACGACGACTAAGAAGAGAGTTAAAATGGAAGGCTTACAGGAGGGTCGATCCAACGAGAAGTAATGAAGGCTCCCACGAAGAGAGAGAAGATGACGAACACAAAAGCCTTTGTAGAGATCGAAACTGCATTAAAACGCTTGGTTGCCTTTGCACATACATTTCCATGCGGAAATCCCTCCATTGATAGCTTTATTTAGAGAGAGAGAGAGAAGCGAGAAGAGAGAGAAGAGAGAGAAGAGAGAGAGAGAGGAGAGAGAGAGAGAGAGAGAGAGAGAGAGTTTTCTAGTGGGATGTGTTTTGGGGACGATGGTGGCGCGGGGGAGTTTCTGTATAAGGTAATTAAAATACGTAGAAATGGTAGTTTAGGAAATTAATAACAAATGTAGATATAATTAATAATTTAAATGTAATGACCTTTTAAAGAAGCTGAAATCTGCAGAGATATATAATGTTTCCGATTATTTATTTTTTAAATAAGGAAACTAATGTGAATATATCATGTAAGCCAAGGGGGATTTTATTATTCCCACCACCAACACCTATGTTTTGGGGGCATTTTGGGAAAAAGAATTTCATGCGAGTAACACGCATGTCCGGAGGCAGATCCGGCCGCACGATCTGGAACTCGAGATCCGACCATTGAAATTCAGATCGTGGGACCGGATCTGACTTTCTCGCATGTATTAATAAATGTGTTACACGCATGAAAAAAAATTCCATTTGGGGGGGGGGGCATTTTTGGGTTATTTCTCCATCTAGTTTTAGGCGCGGGATTAAATACAGTTGTACGATATGGTATCTTACGACGGAGTAGTTTTCGCAGAATACTGCAGTATTCTACAAATATTGCAGTATTGCTAGTATTGTCAGTATTTCAATCAATCATGTTATTTTTGTAGGAACCAGCGGTTTGATGCGCACGAGAAAAGTGATCTTAGGTGGGAGAAACATACCTATTTTTTTTCATCCGTTTGGTACGATGCCGGTGGCCATGAACAATGGCGACCTGACCTAAGGAATTCCATCCGGTTCGATCTTTAGCTTTTCATATTTTCATGACGACATAAGAAAATCGATAGGTTTTTCGTATTTTTATGGTTGTCTTCACGTGGTTTAACATCTCCGTTCTTCGATCTCCCAGCTTCTTCGATCTCGTACTGTTTTTCCTACCACTATTTTTAGAACATCTCTGATATCTCTGCAATAGTTTACCATCACCGCTTTTCCTACGGCTATAGCCGTCCCAAATAGGGATCCGGATCCATCCATTTCATATTTAGTGGACATGATTAGTCCAGAAAAAATCTAGTGGACAAGGTTTTTTTGAATAAAAAAAATATAAAATGATGAGAAAAACAGAACCCGTCGGATCAAAAAGCGGATGATCATGTCCGTGAAATGAATCGGATCCTGATTTCCCAAATAGAGACATCGTCTTAGTTAGCCGTGAAACTAGCTAGAGATGTGTTAGGATATGCTTAATTTAGGATGCATATTCATGTACATATTGAATGGTGTTTGAGAGTACATCTACCTACATTCAGAGATGGAGGGAATTGTTATGAGCACCGCAGTTTTGGCTAGGCGCACCGCACTTTCTCCTAATTTTTCGCTCCTTTTAGAAATACGTCTTGTACATGTATTTTTAGGAAAAGGGTTCTACAAGAAAGTTGTAGATCTCGACAAGATCTACAACTTTTCTGTTGAACACGTTTCCTAAAAATGCATGTACAAAGCGTGCTTTGGAAATACGACCAGATTTTGCGCCTTTTAGAAATACGCTTGTACATGCATTTTTAGGAAAAGTGTTCAACACGAAAGTTGTAGATCTTTTCGAGATATACAACTTTCGTGTTGAACACTTTTTCTAAAAATGCATGTACAAGACGTGTTTATAAAAGACGCGAAAAATTAGGAGAAAGTGTGGTGTGCCTAGCCAAAACTGTGGTGCCCTTAACAACTCCCTATTTTAATTCTAATTGAGGCTCCGTTTGGCATAGTGGCGACGATCATGAACATGAGGTTAAATTGTCATTCATTAACACCCATTTTAGGAACTTCGTGCACTTTTATGCTCAAACAGAAGATTTTTGTTAGGCGATCCATAACGAATGACAGTTTACCCCATGAGTTTACGACCGGCACCATCGTGTCAAATGTAGCCTGAGTCAATTATCATGTCCATGAAAAGTCAAACTTGTAATACGTGTGCTAGATAATATAAAATTTTAATGCGATAAACTCCACTTTAATGTTTGCTTTAATTTATTATATTTCAAATTCATTCATGAACAGTTATACTTCTTTTGTTTAGGCGGTGGCGGGAGCAGCCGTGTTTCAAAAGGGAGCATTGGAACTGGAGGAAGGGGGGGGGGGGGGGGGGGGGGGGGGGGGGGGTGGCGGCGGTTGCTTGGCTTTTCCACTGTCTAACGGGTGTAAACGGAGCAAACGCCGATAACGCTTGTTTGTTTACCCGCCGTCCGGTGGCGTTCGCTCAAACGCCCGACGAAAATGACGAAACAAATGAAACCTTAATCTTCTAATTTTGACATAGAAATAAAGTATAATGTGATTGATGATGAATATTAGTTTTCCATTCAATGCATAAGATATGACCAATTGTATGAGGGTATTTAAGACATTTACTCCCTACATTTCTTACTTTCACTTAGGGGTGCAAACGAGTTGAGCTCGAGTCGAGCTTGGAAAAATTTCCAAGCTCGAGCTTTTCATTTCGAGCTCGAGCTCGACGAGCTCATTTATCCCAGCTCGAGCTCGAGCCCAATGCCAAATTATCGAGCTCGAGCTTCTCTCGAGTTTTTTAGCTCATGAGCTTTATTTTCTTATTTTTTTTATATTTTTTTTCATATTATATATATATATATATATATATATATATATATATATATATATATATATATAAAATTTGGAATAAAAAGCTCGCGAGCCGGCTCGCGAGTTCATGAACATTAATATTCGAGCTCGAGCTCCACAGACTCGAGCTCTAGTCGAGCTTTTTTCGAGCCGGCTCATCGAACTTTCGAGCCGGCTCAACTCAACGTGCACCCCTAGACATCCACTTGCTACAGGAAGGAATGGAAACTTCCTTTGATTCTATTTGTAGCTTCTCGTTGTCAACATTAAGGTTGCGTTTTACAAAGCTTTTTAGGCTTCGTTTGAGGGGACTTATTTTCAACGGTCAAACAGTTACGACCGCATGAATCGAACCCTAATTAAGGTCGTAACTGCTAAACCGGTGAAAATAAGTCCTCCCAAACGGAGTCTTAGCTCCAGCCAAACAAGTCACAAACATTCTGTTCATAAACTACGGTTCACGAATCACGATCACTCCGTTTACAAACAGAAATTCTTGACAGCCACCGCTGAATCCCTAATTCTCTTTTCTAAATCGGAAGCCGCCGCTCTTCTTCCTCATCGCCAAGGGCTTTCGATCAATAACGATTCAGAAAAGTCGACTTGCAGATCAAAATCTTCTACAATCTACACATTCTCTCTTTGATCTTGTGAGTCCAGGAATTTCAGATCAAGGATCTAGCCGAGTCTTCTTCAATATATTCTGACAGAGCCGCAAAGTTCAAGAAAGAAGACCTAAGCAGAAATTTCCAGATCTGAGAGATTTTACTGTTTGTATTTCTTATTTTAAATCTATTCTTATAGGAGATTATTCTCCGAGTGTTGGAGATTTGTTCTCCGAGTTGTTGTAGGAAGTTTTTATCTTTCGAGTGTAGATCCGATTTGTGGATCGAGTTGTAGGAACGTTGTTCCGAGTAGTAGGATTGTTTTCAATCCGAGATTAGTGGAGTAGTCGAGTCTAGTGCATTGCTAGATCGGTGAGTGAGAAGTGGACGTACCCAAAGTTGGGGAACCACTATAATTCTTGGTTTTGTCTGTGATTGCTTGGTTATTTTTTTCTACATAGATCGCTAAAATTTTTATTCCGCAAAAAGACGCACAACTCACCTATTCACCCCCCTCTAGGTGATTTAGGTAGACAACTTAAACATTTTTCAATTGGTATTAGAGGGAGGTTGATCATTAAAAGGTTAACACCTTGATCAGATCTGCCTCAAGTTGTTTATTGAGTTATCCAAGCATAGACAAGGCCAAGGATTTTGCTAAGCTTTCTTTGTGTACTAAGACCAACTTTCCCATGTGGAAAAAAAGGATAAAGTTTTTCAAGGAAGCTATGGATCCAAGGATCTTCATGATTGTTGAAGAAGGTCCTCATGTTCCCATGACCGTCTCCACTATAGATCCTACCAAGAAAGTTCCTAAGAAGTTGATGGATCTTGACAAAGATGAGATTGCACTTGTGTCTTTAGACAAGAAGGTCAAAAATATCATCGCAAGTGCAGTCGATGATTCTATGCTGCAGAACCTGATTCACTGCCAATCCGCTAAGGAAATGTGGCAGTCTCTCATCACCTTAATGGAAGGCACTGAAGAAGTTAGAGATGACATAAGATCCCTTCTAAATCAGAAATATGAAGCTTTCCGACAAGGACCCAATGACTCAATTGCAGATACCTTTGAAAGTTTCTTCAAGATTGTTAACGGCCTAAGAGTATATGGTCGGGTCTTCACTAATGGAGAGCTGAATGATAAATTTCTAACGTCCCTGACTAAGGAGTGAGACAACAAAGTCTGTGTTATACGAGAGTTTGGCAAGCTGGCAGAGACTGACCCTCATAATCTCTTCGGAAAGCTGATGTCATATGAGCTGCAAATCAATTAAAGAAAAGTTGAAGAAGAGAAGAGTCGATTCTCATCCAAGGAGAAGTCTGTCGCACTGAAGGCATACAACTCAAGGAAAGCCAAAGCTGCATCACCTGCTCATGCACAGGAAGATAGTGAAGAAGAAACTTCAGAGCCAAGTACCTCAGGCTCAGAGTTATCAGAAGGAGAATTTTCTCTTCTGTCAAGACGGTTAAGAAATTCTTGAACAAGAAGAAACAATGGAGAGGCAAAGATGCCTCGTACAGAAGATCACGTCATGATGGTGATCAAAACAAGAAAGGCTCAAGTAGCCAAGACAGGTATCATACTAAACATAACAAACATATTTCTGCTGACATCGTTTGTTATTGTTGCAATAAGCCAGATCACGTTATTGTTGATTGCCCTCACAAGAAGGAGTGTGGAAAAAGAGAGGAGAAGAAATCTTCTTACCATAAGAAGAAAACTAAAAGAAGCCTAGTAGCCAAAAAGGGCAAGACTCTCAGTGTCTCTGACTCATCTGAGTCAAGTGAAGAAGAGGAAGCCTACTTTGGGCTAATGACACAAACTGATGAAGACGAAGAACCCCAGTTCACTGGGAAGATAAACTCTCATACACCTCTTTCTGAATCAGATGTTTCTGATCATGATCATGAGGACAGCTCTTCTGATGATGAATCTGAACTCATGACCCAATATAAGGAGTTAATCAAGGCTTATGACAAATGTCGAAAAGTCATGAAAACTCAGGCCAAAGAGATTAAATCTCTTAAGGCTGAAGAGAGCACTCTGAGAGAGGAAGTCGTCAAGATGGACTCACTCAGAGAAGACTTAAATACTGATGTTGAAGAGTATAATAGGGCTCTTGAGCACCTAGATCTGAAAGAGAAGATTATCAAAGAATTGGAAGAACAACTTGAAGCGGAAAAGAAACTTGTTGAAAGTTTCTCCGAGCCCAAGACTATCCTTCCTTTGATTGCTGAATTCTCAGCTCAGGCCAAAGGTGCTGGCATAGGCCATGTTGGTACTCCTAGTAAATCCTTTAGGAGAAATAAGGCTCAAAGAAAGAATAAGGTAGCCAAGAAGGCTCTGACCAAGAAAAAAGGAAAAGCTCCTCAAGACCAGACGTCATTCAAAAAGGTTATATTTTCAACCAATGAGTTTGATCTTGATTCGTCATACTGTCACTTTACTAGGCCTACTTATGTAGAGCCCAAGTCTCGTTACCAAGGATGGACCCGTCCCCGAAACTTTGGCGAAAGTGTCTTCAAGGCACCTTATAAAGAGATTACTCTTCAGAGCTATGAATCTTATAATCATGGTCATAACATCAAGAAGGCACCAAAAGTAAAGCTCATTGTGGATAAGCCTCTTAAGGAGAAGAAGCCACGTGAATGCCATCACCATGAAGCTTCTACCTCCAAGACTGCTGCCCCTGCTAGTTCACACTCCCAAGAGGTCAAGTAGGAGAAATTTAGGCAAAAATACAACAAGTTTGACTATTGGTGCTGTGGCAAAACTGGTCACTTTGTCATTGATTGCTGGTTTAACTCCATAAATTATGTAACTCCTCAGGTTAACAATATGAGAAAGACCGCTCATAATGTTAATATATGTAGGGCGAGTATGCTAACTAGAGACCAAGTACCCAAACAAGTTTGGGTTCCTAAGGACAATTGATTTGTGATTGCAGGTATGTCCAAAGACCACCAAAACTCATATTTGGTATTTGGACAGTTGATGCTCTCGGCATATGACCGGGACAAGAAGCCTTCTCTAGAATTACTCACTAGTCATGAACGGGTCAAAGGTCATCTTTGGATGTTCTAACGGAGGAATTACTAAAGGCTACAGTATGATTACAAATGGTATTGTATCCTTTTCGGATGTAGCTTATGTTGAAGGATTGAAACGCAATCTCATAAGCACAAGCCAACTCTGCGATAAATGATACATCGTATAATTTCATGCAGACAAGTGCTTGATAAAATCGGTAGATAATCTGGAAATGATTCTATCAGGCACTCGTAGTAGGAATATTTTTTGTTTGAATTTTATTTGCATAGATAGACTCTTCTACGCCAGTGTGCTTTTTGCCAAAAGATAGTGCGTCTCTTGGTGACCAATGACACAAGAGATTAACACATATTAATTTCAAAACTATTAATAAATTATTTTCTCTTAATTTAGTACGTGATGCCCCCAATGTCAAGTGCGCTAAAGATAGACCTTATCACGCATGTGTAAAAGGCAAGCAAACAAGGGATACCTTTAAAAGCATTATTGGCAAAGACTCTAATAGGTGTTTACACCTACTTCATATGGAATTGTTCGGTCCACTGCAAGTTAGAAGTTTTGGAGGTAAGGATTATACATTGGTTATTGTTGATGATTACTCGCACTTTGCATGGGTGTTTTTTCTAAAACACAAGTCAGATATATTTGACATCTTTATAAATTTTGTCAGGTAGATCCAGAATGAATACAACTGTTCCGTAGTCAAAATCAGAAGTGACATTGGAACTAAGTTCAAGTATGGGGCCATGACAGAATTTTGTGAAAGCCTAGGTATCTTTCATGAGTTTTCCTCTCCTCATACTCCTCAAATGAATGGAGTAGCTGAGAGAAGGAATAGAACACTTATAGAGGCCTGCAGAACCATGTTGAGTGATGCCTCACTACCAGAATATTTTTGGGCTGAAGCCGTCAATACTGCATGCCACGTGCAAAATCGAGCACTCATAAACAAGAACCATAATAAGACACCTTATGAACTACTAAAGGGAAGAAAGTCAACTATTTCATATTTTAGAATCTTTGGTTGTAAGTGCTTCGTCCTCAACAATGATAAGTATCACACTACTAAATTTAGTGAAATGAGCTTTGAAGGTATTTTCGTAGGGTATAGTAGTCATAGTAAGGCATATAGGGTATTTAATAAGAAAACCCTAGTTGTAGAAGAATCTATTCATGTTGTATTTGATGAGACGAGCTTGTTGCAATGCAGCTCTTCTAGTGTGTTTGTTGAAGATGCAGGTTCAAAAATGAAAGAACTTAACTTGGGTGAATCGACTGAAGAAAAAGGTGAAAAGTTCATCAAGATCACCACTCCAACCTCGATTGGAGAGGTTGATGATCAAGATGATGAAATCATCCAAGTTCATGAAGTCACTCCTGTGGTTGAAGACACTCCAAATGCAAGGACTCTAAAGCTCAGACATCTGAAGGATCACCAAATGGACCAAATCATAGGAGATCCCAGGGATGGTGTCAGAACTCATAGAGGTACAACTAATGAAAATTTATATTTGAGTTTTCTCTCACAGGTTGAACCGAAGAAGTTTGAGGAAGCAAACTCAGACGCATCATGGATAATGACTATGGAAGAAGAGTTGAATCAGTTCAAGCATAATCAAGTCTGGAAACTTGTTCCAAGACCCAAAGACAAGAACGTCATTGGGACAAAGTGGGTCTACAGGAACAAGATGAACGAGGATGGGACAATCATAAAGAACAAGGCCAAACTCGTCGCCCAAGGATACAGAAAAGAAGAAGGAATTGACTTCGACCAGATGTTTGCTCTAGTGGCTAGGCTGGAGGTAATCAGGTTATTCCTAGCATATGCTGCACTTAAGGGTTTCACTGTCTACCAGATGGACATGAAGTCTGCCTTCCTTAATGGTGACATAAAGGAAGAGATGTATGTGGAACAACCCCCAGGTTTCGTTGACTCTAACTTTCCTGATCATGTCTATCTATTATTTAAAGTTTGTATGGTTTGAAACAAGCTCCTAGAGCTTGGTACGAGACGTTGTCTAACTTTCTTCTTGAGAATAAGTTCACAAGAGGAAAGATAATATAAGATATTATTTCTTAGGGAAATAAACGACAAGATTTTGCTAGTGCAAATCTATGTTGATGATATCATTTTCGGCTCTACTGACAATAACCTCTGCAAAAAAATTTCTAAACTTATGCAAGGAAAGTTCGAAATGAGCAGTATGAGAGAGCTGAAGTATTTCTTAAGACTTCAGGTGAAACAATCTGTAGATGGAATTTTCATCTCTCAGACGAAGTTCACCAGGGACTTAATTAAGAAACTCGGAATGGAGAATGCAACCTCTATGAGGACTCCAATGGGTTCAACTATGTCTCTAGATAAGGATGAGAAACGAAAACCTTTTGATGAAATCAAGTACAGAAGTATAATTGGAACCTTGCTCTATCTTACTGCTAGTAGACCGGACATAATGTTTTCAACATGTGTATGTACTAGATTTCAAGTGAACTTAAAGGAATCTCACTACGCTGCTGCAAAGTGGATTCTGAGATACCTTAAGGGTATACCAAATCTTGGCTTATGGTACCCAAGAAGTAATGACTGCGAACTAATTGGTTTCTCAGATGCAGATTTTGTAGGAAGTAAAGATGATAGAAAGAGAACTTCTGGGGCATGCCAATTCCTTGGAAGAAGACTCATTTCTTGGAGCAGCAAAAAGCAGAATTGTGTCGTAATTTCAACGGTCGAGTAAGAATACATTTCTGCCGACAGTTGTTGTGCACAATTGCTTTGTATAAAGCACCAACTTGAAGATTACAACCTGAAAGTCAAAGACATTCCTTTGTTTTGCGACTCCTCCAGTGCGATTGCAATAGCCAACAACCTAGTCTCTCACAACTGGACAAAGCACATAGAGCTGCGGTACTACTTCATCCGGGAGCATGTGGAGCATGGGGACATAAATCTACAATATGTCCCAACTGACAGGCAGATTGCAGATATTTTCACAAAGCCGCTGGACGAGACCAAGTTCTCGTTTTTCAAAATAGAACTTGACATTCTAAATAAGGATGCAGAAGAATGAAGAAAGAGGTCTCAAGCAAGTTCAAGATCGGTCTTAACTTCAAAATCTAGAAAAATTCAGAAAATGGACTGCATTTCTCGAGTACAACACTTGTACTCAAAAACAGAAGACTCACTTCTCGAGTGCTGATATTACTTCTCGAGTGCTGATATTCCTACTCGAGAAAAAAAGCTACTTCTTCTTGAGTGCAACTAATCTTCTTCTTGAGAACAAATGGTTCTCTCGAGAAATCGAGTGTTCATCTGGACTTCAAGTTCAAATTATTCTTATTGGCACCCAGCAACTTCACCGCCTCATTTCAGGTATTTTAAATGTTATTAATATCATTTTTCATCAAATTTAAAGGTTAGTATAAATAGACTTAGGTCCAAGAAAATCATATTCCCGATTTCAAAACCCTTCCACTCGAGAAAACCATTTTGTCTTCTCCGTCTCCGCCGTCTCCGTCATCTGCCGCAAGCCAGATTCTCCAGTCGTCGGCCATCCAAAATCATTTCCTCCTCATCAATGGCTTCGTCTTCCAAGCTCGGGATCGGGAGTGAACTAATTTCTACTGGGATTGCCGAAATTTCAGATGATTTCAGGAATGTTCTAATTCTACTCGACACCGCCAGGTTGACATTTGTTCTGCAACATCCATGCCAAATTTTGACTTCCGATGTTGAAGAGTTCTTCCAGCACGCCAAGCTTAAACACAATGGCAAGGTGCTCAAGTCTAAAGTTCGTAGGATTAAGGTAAAGATGACTCCCCTCTTTGTTTCTCAACTTCTGCAACTTCCTATCATAGACATGGAAGATGATTTCATTGAAATTGATTATGAAAGAGAATTCAGTTTTTGTGGGATTCCCCAATCCTATACCACCATTAGAAGACAGTTTATGAATGCAGAGAGCAAGCTATTGGCAGATATTCTAGGAAAAGTTCTGCTCTGCAGAACTAGTTCCATCAGTTACATTACTCCTGAATTCTTTGACTTTATGACAACAGTAATCTATAGAAAGAAGTTTCAGTGGGGAATGATACTATTTGATAAGATTAAGGCATGCATTGATAGCCTAAACTATGGGAAAATTCTTTCCTTGTATCTAAATCAGATGAACCCTGAAGTATTCTCCATGAAAAAGGGAACATCCATCCACCACATGAAGAAAGTCTTCATCACCTCCATCCAAAGATGGGAGATTAAATTACAGAAACTTGACAAGCCTAATAAGGATATTGAAGATGTGGATAGGACCCCATCTCCTCCTTATCAGATAATTGACTCAATTATTGAGGGGGAACCTTCCCCATCCGTCCCAGCTCAGAAAGCTCCATCTCCTTCAGCCACTCCTCCTCAAATATCTTCACCTACTGCAAGTCATCAAGTCCAAGAAGATATTCCATCCACATCAGCTGCTGCCTCTACCTCTCTGTTGCATACAGAAATTCCTGATTTGACTGCTGCTGAAGATATTTTAGAATCAGAAAACTTGACAGATGATCAGATTCAAGGAAAGCTTTTATCCACTGATGAAGATATCACTAGAATGATAGAGGAGCTCACATACAAAGAGCCTCTATCCTCTATTACTGAAGATCACCCCTCATCCTCCAAGTCCCCTGAACAACCAGCTAAGTCACCAACAAAGTCTCCTTCTCCTCATCAAGACAAGTCTCCTGAGATTGAATAATAGAAATCTCCTACACATCTACATGATGATGAAGTTGTTTCTATTCATGACTCAGAAGATGACACTCCTACAAAAAATGCTGAACCAAGACTCCAAAGTCTTAACTTCACTATTCCCTCCTTGCTGCCCTCAGATGCTGAAAATGAGGACAACACTTTCTACAAGAAACTGCCATCTACCTCAATAGTTGTGATTGAAGAAATCCTTCCATGGAAAGCCCCTACTCTGCCTCCTCCATCTGCTCAACCTACAGAGGTCTTCCCTGAAGGCCATATTCTAAATAAAATGGAAGCCATGCTTGCTACCCAGAGACAATACTTTGATGAGTCTCTGAAGAAGTTGGAACCTTTAAGGAAAATGTCATCAGCACCCTCACCCTAGAATTCAAAAAGGGGGAGAAAAAGGTGAAAGAACAACTGGAAAAACAAGGTCAATCCTTGAAAAGTAAGTGGGAAGATCAAGTGAAAGAGATCCAAATATCTGTACTTAAGGAAGTCAAGAGTACAAAGCTTTATACATTTAACACAACAGTATGGATGCACAATCAACTATTTCTTGAGATGCCCATGGATCTTACTACACCCCCTCCCGCACATTTTGATGTTAACATGCCTACTTTCTCTCCTCCTCCAGAATACTTTGAAAGACTACCTCCAAGATATTTTGAAGGACCACCTCCAGACTACTTTGAAGGACCTCCTCCTGATGTCTATGAACAAGTTTGGGAATCAGAGCAAATAGGTATGCCTTCTCAACCTCCAGAAGTTTAGAAAGCCAAAAAAAGGAAATATGGGGATGGAGCCTCAGCTAGCAGATCAACTCCAAATACCGAAGCTGCAAAGATAAAAACTCAAGAGTTTACTGAAGTGTGGAGTCCAACCTCCAAATCCCTTATTTTTGATACTCTCAAGCTGGTCCTTGATTATAATGAATCCACAAGCCTTCCCTATAGCTCAGAGGAATGAGGATTATATGAGAAGTCTCTTACTAAAAGAAGAATATATGACAGAGTTCATGGAAGAAATAATCCCAAGGATCCTCCTAGACCTCCAAAATACTTACCCAAGCCTTTTAGCTACCAAAAGAGACAACAAGAGAAACTTGAAAGACAGCAACCTCAACAGGATTAGTAGAAGCTGAAGATATCTTGAAAGTTTATTCTTTTGAAATTGTGGAATTAAATTTCTCTTGGACAAATTTCTATTTATATGAACTTTTAATTTTGCTGATCTGACTTTACTCATAATAGCTTTTTATTCTACTTATAATTCTATTAGTTTTTTATCTGTTTTTCTCTTGATGTAATTCACCTTAGTATAAAGGGTTCTGATTTCTACAAATAGGGGGAGATTGTTGGGTATTACATCCAAAATAACCCAGATTTGTATGGATCAACCTTTAAGTAAGATGAATTAAGTTTGTATTTGATGCTCCTTTTAGTTGAGTGTTTGCAGGACTTATATGCCAAGTGTAGAACAATGTCAGTTTACAATGAGTCTCCAAACACAGGGCCATACAAAGTAATCTCTCATTGTGTGATCCATGATGTTGACTCATGTGTAGCCTCTCTGTTGGGATACACTTCCTTTTCAAGCACTAAGGGCATGGATGGAAATTTTGATGTTGTGTATTCTTGAAGAAATTATGTTTTCAGACTCAAAGAAATTCCAAGTGTTTTTCTCGAGTACTAAATTTTGTTCTCGAGAAGAACTAGAGTAAGTTCTCGAGTAAGACTCATCATAAATTCGAGTGACAGAAGTTGTTCTCGAAAAAGCATCTTGCTATTCTCGAGAAAGGCTTATGTACTCGAGTACTTCATGACTCTTTTTCTCGGGTTACTCTCCTTACAAACAGAATTTGTCTAAGTCTTTTTCTCGAGAAGACTTTGATTAGTTCTCGAGATGACTATGTTTATTTCTCGAGTAATGTCTGTTGTACTCGAGTAGAAATCTTCTTGTTTTCGAGTACCAGCTTTTCTTCTCGAGAACAATATTTTTTTTCTCGAGTACTTTCTTTCTTTCTCGAGATCGTTGTTTTCCACCTCCACAATTTTACTAAGTTTCCTTTCTAGAGTTCACCATAATTGTTCTTGAGAACTAAATTCCTTTTCTCGAGTACAACCTTTCTTCTCGAGAAATGCTATGCTGTTTTTCCGAAAATCTTCTAAGTCATTCTTCTCGAGATCTCTATCATTGTTCTCGAGAACAAAAGTCTGTCTCTCGAGTAAAATACTTCCTCTTGAGAAATGCTACAATATTTTCTGAGAAATTTTCTCTAAGTCCCGATAGACGTGATTTTCAAATATAATTTGATGTGATTGGTCCATGTGGCCATCATTAATCATAATTATGACCGTTAGAGATATATTATAAAAGGTCTTGTCATTCCGACCAACCCTAAGACGCGTAAGAAGAAATTCTGAATCCCTAATTCTCTTTCCTAAATCGAAAGTTGCCGCTCATCTTCCTTATCGCCAAGGGCTTTCGATCAAGAACGATTCAGAAAAGTCGACTTGCAGATCAAAATCTTCTACAATCTACACATTCTCTCTTTGATCTTGTGAGTCCAGGAATTTCAGATCAAGGATCTAGCCGAGTCTTCTTCAATATATTCTGACAGAGCCGCAAAGTTCAAGAAAGAAGACCTAGGCAGAAATTTTCAGATTTGAGAGATTTTACTGTTTGTATTTTTTATTTCAAATATATTCTTGTAGGAGATTATTCTCCGAGTGTAGGAGCTTTGTTCTCCGAGTTATTGTAGGAAGTTTTATCTTCCGAGTGTAGATCCGTTTTGTGGATCGAGTTGTAGGAACGTTGTTCCGAGTAGTAAGATTGTTTTCAATATGAGGTTAGTGGAGTAGCCGAGTCTAGTGCATTGCTAGATCGGTGAGTGGGAAGTGGATGTACCTAAGGTTGGAGAACCACTATAATTCTTGGTGTCGTCTGTGATTGCTTGGTTATTTTTTGTGTGCATAGATCGCTATTTTTATTCCGCAAAAAGACGCATAACTTACCTATTCACCCCTCTCTAGGTGATTTAGGTAGACAACTTAAACATTGTTCATCTTGAAAAACATAACAACATTTGGATATGTGAGTCTATTTTCTCTTTCAAAATGATGTTTTATGCCAAAACATCACCACAGTCGTATAGGAGTGTTCAAGCTTTAGAGGTCATGAACGCCATATCTTACAGAGTGAAATTTGGGTCAAAAAAGTTATATGAAAGTTCTAAACATAGATAAACCGACCATAATTTCACAACATTATCGCTCAAATGCAGCAGCTGTCCTAAACATATTATTATTGTAATTGAATTGTAGTGACATGTTCCGCCCAATTTGTGAAATTATGTTGTAATGTTTTAGTGCCTGTTCGACGCACAGGAATTGGCATTCTGGAATTGGTTTTGGTTTCTAGAATGCCAATTCTTGTGTTCGGCACGCAAGAATTATAATGGAATTGGTTTTTAATCCTTAAACCATCGATATTCTATTAAACCTAAAAACTCGGTCTGTCAAAACCCTTACCCCGCGTGAGTTTTTCCCTGGTTTTCGATTCCTCCACATCCCGTGCTTCCGCCTTCCGCCTCATCCCGCGCGACGTAGCCCAGTGATCGGTCGACGGTAGGTTTTTAGCCTTTTTTTCATTGTCATCATCTTCTTCGGCTCCCTCTTCTGCTCCATTTGGTTCGGCGGTGGCGGGTCGATCTGGCGGGTGGAAACGGAGTGTTCGAACCGGAGGGGGGAGGTGGCTGCTCCAAACGGAGCTTTTTGGGGCGTTTCTCAAGGCGGGCGGGCGGAAACGAAGCAAACACCGCCGATGGTTCATTTGTTTACCGTCCTTCCGATGGCGTTTTGCCCAAAACGGAGCAGCGAAATGCCCAAACAAATAGAGCCTTCATCTCTCTCCCCATCTTTTTCCCTGCAAGACTCTCCGGCTCCACTTCACCGGCTTCAAAGTTTAGGTTTGCTTCTTTTCTTCTTCTTCCTAAGTTTCCGGTTTATTCTTCCTAAGTTTCCACATGTTTTTATTCTTTGATTCACCTGTAAATATGTTCAGATCCACAATTTATTTTGTAGTTTTATCCACAATTTCTTCCTAAGTTTCCAGTTTTATCTGGGACGCATTTTTCTTCTGGTTTAATTTGTTTTGCACTACACCGTGGCTATGTTTCCATAGTTTTATCCAGTTGATGGTTGTTTTGATTTATGATCTCACTGTATAAGTTTGCATGTCTCCAGGTAATGAGATGTAAATCAATTTATGTGTTTGGTCTCTCCAACCATGGATGGAAAAATCAATTTATATGTGTTTGATCTCTCCAATCATGGATGTGAAAATCATCAAACTGTTTTAGCCCAATTTTTGCATGATTTCTTTTGGTTTGTGTTTGTAATTGCTTCTAGTTTTTAGGGTTATCATCGGCTAATTCTAAGAAAACTTGAACAATTTAAATTCTCCAACAACACTTTAATTTGTAATTCTTCTTAGATCCCATGTTCCTGCAATTATTACACCACATTTTTCATTCATTTATTTTTGGTATATGCAACAAAAATGAGGAAGAACATCTTCTAAGGTGTTTTTCAAGTTTCAATAAAACAATTTTTCTGTTCATCCCATAATCATGTGAGTTAATGCCATTCCTCCCATATGAAGTTAATGTCATTCATTTTAACTTTAGGGATAATGAATAATAATGAGTTGCAGAAGAAACGTAAGAGATATATCATCATATCGTCGTCAGTCGCAGCGACTCTAGGGGCAGCTGTAGTTGTATTGAATGCTGGACACGTCGGGGTTTGGATGGGACTGGGAATGGAACATGGTGAAGGTGGACAGTGAGGAAGTATGCGCAAATTATGTGAATGTAAGTTTTTTATTGATTGGTATATTTACAGAGGCAGTGTAATTGAAATTTTTTAAATTATAAATTATTCTTTGAATTGTATTATTGTAGGCCCATCCTTCAGTAAAACATTATAGAGAAAAGGCTATTGTGAATTGGTCTGATTTGGCTGTTGTACAACCCCATATCCGACGAGTGAGTCAGCGGGAGCCAGACCGGCCAAATCGGGCAGTCTGAGTCCCTGGGCGAGCTCAGCAGGGAGGAGAGCTCGGCAGTCCACGGCTCGCCCAGGCGGGGTAGGATGCTTCTTGGAGGAAAGCGTGTACTCGCCAAGCCCCGCTCGTCGAGCTTTGGGCATTTCGTCGAGCTCTAAGCCTTTCGTCGAGTTCTTGGCCTTCTGACGAGCTCTAGCCGCTCAACGAACTCGCAGCAGGAGAGCCGGGCAGGCCAGGACTGCACTCGCCAAAGGCCGAGCAAAAGCAGCGAGTGCCAGCTCCATCGAGCACTCGCTGCCCCTGCCAAGTACAGATTGTTGAGGGCTACTCGCCCTGTGCTCTGTGATGTGTTTTTACCATTTTGTCCCCGCTGGCCTGCCCATAGCTAGTTTGAACAGCGGAGTTACATTATTGGCAAATCCAGTTGGGCTGCACATAGCTGTTCAGAACATCGGAGGTTGGCTATTTGCAGGCAGTTTCCAGAAATCTATAAATAGGACCCAAGGGGCACCTCAGAAGGCATGCTTACTTGTCTTCCAGTCTTCTAGCGCTTTTTGAGGTTGTCTTAGCTCGGCTCTTGGCTAGGGAGGGGAAACGCTCTTGTACAATCCCATATCCGCCCGAGCGGGATCCTCCCCAAGTGGCGGACTTAGGGCGCGCTATAAGTGGCAATGTGGCACAGCCCCGTTCGAAGACGTGCGGGAGCTCGTGCGAGCGCGCGAAGGTTTTACGGGCATAGACTTTTAATATAATATTATATAATATATTATATAATATATATCTTATATTATATATATTATATAATATGATATCTTATATTACATTATATATATCTTATATATTTTATATAATGGGGGGATGGCAAAAAGGTGGAGGGGAAGAAAAATGCAAGGCTCAGGTACAGGGAGTGACAGCAGCATTAAAGCAGTAAAAACAAAAGAAATAACAAGAGGGGGAGGGCTCGGGTACAAGAGGACAGGGAAAAAGGAGAAAATGCCATTGGGCTTTCTTCTCTCCCGCCGGCCTGGAGCCCGACGCCGCCCGACTCTCTCCCCCTCTCTCCCTCTTCCTCACGGCATGGAGCAGCATGCACAACCGCCTCTCTCCCTCTCGGTTTTCCTCTCACACGCCGCCTAGGGCAAGGCTTGGCCTAGAAGGGAGGCTGGCCACCGCCATCGCCGCCTCGAGCAAGGCTCGGCCTAGAAGGGAGGTCGGTCACCGCACCCGCCGCCTTGAGCAAGGCTCGGCCTAGAAGGGAGGCCGGCCACCGCCATTGCCGCCTCGAGCAAGGCTCGTCCTAGAAGGGAGGCTGGCCACCGCCATCGCCGCCTCGAGCAAGGCTCGGCCTAGAAGGGAGGCCGACCACCGCCATCGCCGCCTCGAGCAAGGCTCGGCCTAGAAGGGAGGCCGACCACCGCCATCGCCGCCTCGAGCAAGGCTCGGCCTAGAAGGGAGGTCGACCACCGCCATCGCCGCCTCGAGCAAGCCTCGGCCTAAAAGGGAGATCGGCCACCGGCACCTTCGTCAAAACGCGCGTCAAGGGTAACGAAGTTTCTACTTGGGCAGGTGAAATCCTTATTTTACATATTTGCATGGAAGCCCCTCTCCACCAATGGGTGGGGGAAGGGAGCTCTCCGACGGGTTGACGTGTACGTCCCCGCTATTAATTGCATTTAGTATCCGGAAGCATGAGTACGGGTTTAGGCATACTGTGTGAAGCCCATCCGGACATGTGAGCCGGATTGGTGATGTTCTGGGGTTCCCGGAGAAGACTCCGAGGAAGTTGTACATTATTTATTTAGCGGGAAGCAGTGGGCTTAAGCCCAAGTTTGTGTCGGCCCTAGAAGGCCTATTTTGTTTATGTTGCCGGCCTGCATGCCGAGATATGGAATGTACGTTCCTGTAATTTGAGATGCCCGCGATGCTTTTGCTAGCCCTAGAAGGCTTATGTTACGTTGGTGGCAGCCCAAAGGGGGCTACAAAAAAATAGAACGGTTAGGCGAGGTTATGCGCTATTAAGAGGGCAGTTGAAGGGAGTTGTGCATAGACCCGAGGTGGCATCTTTAGTTAAGAGGGAGTGGATTTTGAGATCCTCCCTAGAGGTTCTGGTCGGCCAAGAGGGCCTTCCAAAGGTGCCAAGTTAGCTCAGCCTTTGGCTTGGGAGGGGAAGAGTTGGTTAGTCTTCCGGGTATGTGGCGGGACCTCCACGCTGAGACCTTGGGTCTGTCCCTTACATTCCTAGTCTAGTGCCTAGATTGTTCGCTTGAGCGTAGTAGGTGCGCAGTCACCCCTCTTTTGGGATCCCGAACTCCACGGAGACCGGTTTCCGGTTTCAACAGCTGTAAGATCTTCCGGGTGTGTGGTGGGACCTCCGCGCCGAGCCCTTGGGTCAATTTTTTGTTCTTTTTCCTTATCATTTTGCTTGCAGGAGATAAGTAGGTACGCGATCACCCCTTCCCCAAGGGTGAACTCCACAAAGATCGATTTTTCAGTTTCAACATTTTGGTGCAGTGAGCGTGGAGCGTGGTTAGGACAGAAAATCTTCAATAGGCTTTATGATGGGAGGAGAAGGACAAGGCTCGGATAGGTCCGACTCGCCACCCCCGCCTCTCTCCATAGTGGGGATGTTCGAAGACTTCATGCCCTGAGGTGCTTGGTCTCGTCAGGTTCGCACTCAGCGCGCGTGCCGAGTGCTCGACTCCAGCGGCGCCAGTGCTCGCAGACCCGGCCCTTGGCGAAGACGCTCCCGACAGGCGAGCTGGGAAAGAAATTGTAGAGGAAGGAAGAGGCGGGGAGATCCCCGGGCGAGTAATCTTCCCAGGCTCGGCGAGCGGCGGCAGGTTCGGCGAGATGGTGGTACGAGACCCCCCAGCCCACTCAGTAGGGGGAGGCAGCCCGTTCAGCGAGCTGGTTTCTTCTGCCCCAGTTCCAGAGGGGTTTAGGGAGCCTGAGATGTCCTACTATGCTGGGACGGGAGACTCGGTCCAGCACGTCCAGTGGTTCGAGGACGTGGTCTCGATCCGACAGATGTCGGATGGGTTCAAGTTCAAGCTCTTCGCCATCACTCTCAAGGAGAAGGCGAGAGAGTGGTTCCACCAGCTATAAGCCAAATCCATTTACTGTTTCGAGGACCTGCACCGGGGGTTCATGTTGAGGTTCACCACCTCTAAGAGGAGGAAGGAGTAGGAGTCCATGTTCCACATCAAGCAGGGGATGAACGAGACACTGGGGAGCTACATGGACCAGTTCTAGGAGGAGGTTACCCAGGTACAAGAGATGCCGGGTCACACCCTGATGATTGCCTTCACCCTGGGGCTGCAACAGGATTTCTTCAGAATGGAACTAAAGAGGGTGCCACCCCTCTCCTACGAGGAGCTAATGGAGAGGGAGGCGAGGGAGGTTGATGGGGAGGTGTCGAACCCGAAGTTTGCTCAGAAGTTGACCAGGTGGTCCACGGAGGAAGAGAGGCCCAGAGGGGGCAGAGTTCATGAGGAGAGGAGAGCTGAACCCCGGCCGAGGGAACAACAACAGCAGCAGCCCAGGTGGGGGTGTCAGGAGCCGAACCATCGACTAGGTATGAGGCCGGAGTGGCAAGATCAAGGGCCACGGAGAGGTTTCCATGGAGGAGAAAACCGTCAGGGAGGCCAGGACCAATTTTACCCTCCAGGAGGGAGACAGGGACAAAGGCCACCTCTCCCCAACCAGAACCAGACTATGGCTATAGCCATGGGGGAGAGGAGGAGAGCGGCGTGGAGGAGGAGAAGAGAGGTTAGGGTGGAGTTGCCCTACTATGACTTCCATTAGGAGGAGAGGCACGCCACGACCATGTGTCCGGAGTTCCTTGAGATGAGAGGAAACAGGGAGCAGCAACAACAACAAGACCGTCAGGGAGTACGGATCGAAGAAGTCCTACCTCGGGCGGAGGAGGATAGGTGTGAGGATTGGGCTGATGTCGGGGCCTGGGGAGGGATCGAAGTGATCCATGGGGTGTGGGGGGTCGAGGCTTCCCACAAGGCAAGTCTCCACACCATGTAACGCAGGAGCGTTTGCTCCACATCCCAGACCCCACCCCCGGAAGAGAAGATCACCTTCTCGAGGAAGGATATGCCAAACCATGAGGACCCCTTCTGCGACGCGCTGGTTATCCAGACAGCGGTTGAGAACTTCACCGTCTCCCAGATCCTCATCGACAACAGGAGTTCAGTCAACGTCATCTTCAAGAAGGCGTTTGACGCGATGAAGGTAGAGGCCACGAGGGTGTTGGCCTCAGATGGACCCTTGTTCGGGTTCTCGGGAGAGAGGAAGGAGGTTGAAGGAGGAGTGGGACTACATGCCACTCTGGGGGGCAGTCCCGCACTTGCAGGTTCGTCATTATGGACTCCCCCAGCAGCTACAACGCAATTTTCGGGCGACCCCTCATCAGTGCCTTCTGTTGTGTTCCGTCATCCTTCCACCAATGCCTAAAGTTCAACGCCGAGGGTTTCCAGGTCCGGGTTCGGTGTCACCCCAAGGTGGCAAGGGAGTGTTATGTCACGGCAGTGAACTCCATCTCATGGCAATAGGGGGCCGAGGAGATGGAGTGAAGGATGGAGGAGGCGGAGCAGGAGGCAGGAGTGGAGATGGAGGTGAAGGAAAACCGCACTCGGGTGGAGGTGGCAGAGGAAGTCCGTGAATCGGCCGAGGCAATGGTCGTGGAGGAGGCAGAGGAGGAGATTCCCTACCCAGGAGGGGAGGATGCTGGAGAATGGGGAGAGCAGTCTCGTTTGAAGGCGGTGGAAGAAGTCGTGGAGATGGAGGTTCTCACCCTCAGAGGTAGGGTGGTGAAGGTCCGCATCAGCGGGGGGTTGACCCCAGCCGACTAGGAGAGGATGCTGGAGTGCATCCAAAAGAACGTGGACATCTTCGCCTGAAGCGCCGCGGAGATGTCAGGGATTGACGCGAGTGTGGCCTGCCATCGCCTCAACCTGGACCCCGAAGCTCGTCCCATCCAGTAAAAGAAGAGGTCTGTTGCGGACAAACTAGCTGAGCCTAACAAGGAGGAAGTGGCCAAGCTCCTCAAGGCTTGCTTTGTATCCGAGATACAATACCCCGGCTGGGTCTCCAATGTAGTAATGGTAAAAAAGGAGATGGCCGGTGGAGAATATGGTTGACTCAACCGTTGGTTTTCCTATAATGAGTTTTTTAGATGCATTTTCAGGTTACCACCAGATCAGGATGCACCCCCCAAACATCAAGGACATCTCCTTCACACAGGGGATGGGTTCTACTACTATAAAATGGTGCCCTTTGGGCTAAAGAATGCATGAGCGACATACCAAAAATGATGGATAGGGTCTTTCGAGAGCAGAAGGGAAGGAACCTGGAGGTGTATGTAAATGACCTCATGATCAAGAGTTGAGACGTGGAATCTCACCTCCGGGACCTGGAGGAGACCTTCACCACCTTACGCAAGTATAAGATGCGGTTTAACCCCCTAAAGTGTGTCTTCGGGGCGAGCAGGGGTAAGTTACTGGGCCATCTCCTTACCCCTGCAGGAGTAGAGCCCAACCCCGACAAGGTGAGGGCAATCATGGAGTTGGGATCACCTCGGAATAGCAAGAAGGTACAACGGTTGACAGGGAAGCTGGCAGGATTGAGCAAGTTCCTCTCCCGGGCCAGAGAGAAGTGCTCCCCCTTCTTCAAAAATTTGAGGGGGGGGGGGGCAGAAGTTCGAATGGACTAGGGAGTGCAAGGAGGCATTTCAGGCCTTGAAGAGGCAGTTGACTCAGGCCCCCCTGCTCTAAGGGCCAAAGGAGGGGGAGGACCTATCTTTATATCTAGGGGTCGGAGCAGAGGCCTTAAGCTCCATTCTGGTTCGGGAAGAGGGGAAAAAGCAACTCCCCATATACTATGTAAGCCGGGTCCTAAGGAAGACAGAGCTTCGGTATCCCATCTTGGAGAAGCTGGCCTTTGCTCTAGTCATCTCAACTCGAAGACTCTGGCCTTACTTCCAGGCACACTCAATCCGAGTGGTGACTGACCACCCCTCCACAAAATTTTTGAGTGAGTGAAGCATTCGGGCTGGTTGGCCAAGTGGTCGGTGGAACTGAGTGAGTTCGACATCTCCTTCGTCCCCCGCCTCTCGATCAAGGCCCAAGTAATGGCTAACTTTCTGGCCAACTATGTGGTCGAAGTGGCAGAGAAGAAACTCACTCACCCGGTTCCCTGGAAGGTGATGGTAGATGACGCTTCAGGAAGGCATTCCCTGGGGGTGGGGGTGATCCTAGTCAGCCCCCAAGGGATGAGAATCGAACAAACGGTAATAGTGCATTTTCCCATCACAAACAATCAAGCCGAGTACGAGGCGGTGATCGCCAGATTGCGCCTGGCCAGGGAGCTGGGGGTGCATGATGTGGAGGTCCTCACTGACTCCATGGTGGTCGCTTCCCAGATCAATGGGGTGTTTTAGGCAAGAGAGCCTACCCTACATTTATACCTAGCAAAGGTGAAGGGGGTCATCGGTATGTTCCAGACCTTCTCCATCTGACATGTACCGCGGGAGGAAAATGAGCAGGTAGACCAGTTAGCCAAGCCCGGTCCCCAGGTGGGGGGGGGGGTACAATCACCGACCTGTTCCGTCCATCCATCGAGGAGGGCGAGCTGATAGAGATGGACCAACACCCTCGTGGATGGACCCTTTCGCGACCTTCTTGTCCACAGGAGAGTATCCAGAGGGGATGAACAAGAAGAAGTTCAAGTACAAGTCGGCATACTATCTCATCCGCGATGGGCAGCTATACAGAAAGACCCTCTCATGGATGTTGGCACGTTGTGTGGCCTAGAGGGAGGTCCAGAGGATCTTGGAGGAGGTCCACTCTGGGGAGTGTGGGAGTCACTCTGGGAGTCGGACCTTGGAAGGAAGAATTGTCAAGCAGGGATATTTTTAGCCTACCTTTGGCCGCGATGCGGAGGAATTTACGAAGAAGTGCCATAAGTGCCAGTTGTATGCCCCACTCCGGTTACAACCATTCCAGTGCCTCAGAAGTATCACGGCCCCCTGACCCTTCGCCATCTGGGGAATGGACTTGGTGGGGCCTTTCCCCCAGGCCAGCAGGCAGAGGAGGTTCTTACTCATCATGATAGATTATTTTTCTAAGTGGTTGGAGGTAAAGGCGGTGGCTAAGGTGACCTCCCAGGTTATCAGAAATTTTGTGTGGGAAGAGATCATCTGTCATCACGGGCTACCCCAGGCCATTGTCATGGATAATGAGCCTCAGTTCGCCAGTATCGAGTTCATCAACTTCTGCGGGCAGCTCAGGATCAATTCCAGATTTACCTCGGTCCATCACCTCAGGAGCAACGGGCAGGTGGTTGCAGCAAACAAAATCATAGTGAACCTCCTGAAGAAAAAAGTTGAAAATATTAAGGGTAGCTGGGTGAAGCAGCTTCCCTCGGTTATTTGGGCCCTTAGAACCACCCCCAACACGGCCACGGGGTAAACTCCCTTCAAGCTCTCCCATGGATGCGAGGCAGTGCTTCCAATCGAGTTCGAGGTCCAGACGCCTCGAGTAGTCGAGGCAGAGGCAGGCAGGGAGGAATGGCAAGCTGAAAATGAGGAGGAGCTGCGACTCTCCCTTGACATAGTGGAGGAGCTACGCGTTCTCTCCGCCATCTGACAGGAAGAAGTGAAGAGAAGAATGGCCAAGTACTTCGACAAGTATGTCAGGGTCAAACAGTTCGTGGAAGGGGACTTGGTCCTAAAAAAGGTGAATGTCGCGGGAAGATCAGCCGCTGTGGGGAAGCTCAACCCCAACTGGGAGGGTTCGTACATTGTACAAGAGAGATTGAAATCAGGAGGAAACCGCCTTCGGAATGTGGAGGGTGAGACCCTAAGTCTCACCTGGAGCGGTGATGACTTGAAACGTTTTTATCCCTGAACCATGTAGTTGACATTCTTCTTTCTAAGTAAAATTTCTTGAAGTGCCAATACTCCTGCTGTATTTTGTGTGAATGGGTGGTGTTAGTTTGATAAACCCCGAGCGGATCCCGATATCAGGCCCTTACCTAGCTGGCAGGGCTGGATGTCACTCGAGGGAGTCTACTCAGACCCTGAGCAAATCCCGCTGTCAGGCTCTCACCTAGCTGACAGTGCTAGATGTCACTCAAGGGAGTCTACCCAAACCCCGAGAAGATCCCGCTGTCAGGCTCTCACCTAGCTGGTAGGGTTGGATGTCACTCGTGGGAGTCTACCCAGACCCCGAGCAGATCCCGCTGTCAGGCTCTCACCTAGCTGGCAGGGATGGATGTCACTCGAGAGAGTCTACCCAGACCCCGAGCAGATCCCGTTGTCAGTCTCTCACCTAGCTGGCAGGGCTGGATGTCACTCGAGGGAGTCTACCCAGACCCCGAGCAGATCCCGCTGTCAGGCTCTCACCTAGATGGCAGGGCTGGATGTCACTCGAGGGAGTCTACCCAGACCCCGAGCAGATCTTGCTGTCAGGCTCTCACCTTGCTGGCAGGGCTGGATGTCACTCGAGGGAGTCTACCAAGACCCCGAGCAGATTCCGCTGTCAGTCTCTCACCAAGCTGGCAGGGATGGATGTCACTCGAGAGAGTCCACCGAGACCCCGAGCAAATCCCGCTGTCAGGCTCTCACCTAGCTGGCAGGGCTGGATGTCACTCGAGGGAGTATACCCAGACCTCGAGCAGATCCCGCTATCAGGCTCTCACCTAGCTGGCAGGGCTGGATGTCACTCGAGAGAATCTTCCCAGACCTCGAGCAGATCCTGCTGTCAGGCTCCCACCTAGCTGGCAGGGTTGGATGTCACTCGAGGAAGTCCTACCCTCTCCGGGAGTTATTTGAGATGATCAGTCTTTCCTAAGGGTATAAAGAAGAAAGCCCTTATAGGCGGGTCAGAGCTCGCGGGCCCAGCTCGATAGAAGGAAGGCGAGCCAGGCCCTAAGCCTCCTTTGGAGAAGGCGAGCTCCAACCATGCATTCCGCCCCCTCCAGTTTTACTTGTGAAATATTTTAACAATTTTGGCTTGACGCTGGCAAGAGAAAAGGCGGCTCGTGCGCGAGCTGGGTGGTGGCAAACCCAGCTCGGCGGGTGGTCCATTCCTGGTATACTTGGAGCGAGTGAGCTCTTGGAATCTATTCACGGATACGAATCCTAAACATGCATTCTAGCGTTCAAGGAGGAGAGCTGGCGGGCGAGTGCTTCACAGAAAGAAAGACCAAGAAAAAGAAGATAGAAAAATTCATGATAGAAAAATCTTTCATTAAGAGGTTGTTACAAAGGGTGAGCTTGCCTAGGCGAGATTACACAAAAAGGGGGGGGGGAGAATTACAAAAGTGAGCTCGCATAGTCAGCTCTCTCCTCCCTCCCCGGACTGGCGATCTTCGCCCGCTCCTCCAGAAGGATCATCCTTGAAGCCTTTTCCGAAGAGCATGTCGAAGTTGTCCTCCTTCTCGCTGGGGAGCGTCGACGAGAATAGGCTCGACATGAGGTCTCGCGCCATGATCTCCTCACAGCCTTCCACCAGCACTCGCGTATCCTTCATAATCTGCAAGGTGCATTCGACAGACACAATCGAGTTGATCTGCAACCGCTCAACGACCTCAGCCTCGCCAAAAATCCTTGGCCTCTTGTACGGGAAGGAGGGCTCGCTACCGCCCGGAGGGAGGAGGACTTCCGCCTGGTGGATGATCTCGCCATGGAGCCCTCTATTCTCCTCGCTCAACTTCGCATTATTCCCCTCCAGCTCGGCGGTGCGAGCCTGTATCTCGGCGGCACGAGCCTTAAGCGCGGCTGAGCGGGCATGCAGCTGGTTGTTTTCTTCCTCCAGCCCGACGGCGCGAGTCCGCAGCTCCCTAGCGGCCTCGACATCCTGTAAGGCAAAATGGGTGAGTAAATCCAAGGCAGGAAAATCCCAAGTAAAAAGAGAAAGGGGCGATCAGTGCTTACCAGCCCGCCAACGCCTTTTGCGAGTAAATCCTCGGCAATGTCGAGCCTCCTATCTAGGTCGACGACCTTGTCCTGGGAGACGTCGCACTTCTGCTCAGCCTTCTGCATAAGGTGGCTGAGGTTGAAGCCACTACGGACCATCATGTGATGGAGCTCCAGGGCCCGCATGTGGGCTTGCAGGCCCTCATGGCCGAGCTGGCGCAAGGTCATGTGCTTGTAGGCCTCGGCATCCTCGCGCCCATAGAGGCCGAAGTCGAGCGCATAGGCGTGACTGGAGGAGACCTGATGGTCTGTCCAGGAAGGTTGGAGGGTAGAGATGGAGATCCGGTGGGCCGCCTCATCCCATTGGACCACGGGCTCGCCGGTCGAGTCCTTCCATCTTCCTCCAAGGCCGAAGAGAGGATGGCTCTTCGGCGTACCCAGCTCGCAGGCCGGCATCTTTTTAGCAGCTGGAGGAGCAGAGGGCTCGCCTTCCTTCTTCCCTTTATCTATCGTCTCCTTTAGCGAGCTCTCCGAAGATTCATCCGGGGAGGTCTCGGGCGAGCTCATGTACTTGGACTGTTGATGTTGTTGTTGTCTCGCCCGATAGACCACCACCGCTTTCAACTTCTTCTGCGGTGGATGACAGCGAGGTGATTTGGACCCCCGTGGGGTCAGCCTGCTTCTTGCTAGAGGAGGGCTTGGACGATGCTGACTGCAGCCACTTTCTCGCAGGCAAGGGGGGTCGGGGAGTAGTCCCGGATCCGCAAAAGGCAGGTTCTCGGGAATCAGTCGCTCCCCTGCATAAATAACTTAGTTAAAACTCCGATGGATTTGGTGAGATCAGGAAAGGGGAAAGTTGAAAGGTATACCTTCGCCGGGAAGGATGGGGAGGAGTAAGTCGAGGCCCCTTCGGAGGAAGGCGACCTCGAAGTCCTTGTGGAGAAAGAACTTGTGGAGCTCAACGTCGTTGCCGGACACGGTGGGGGGTCGGTACACCTCCTCTCCCTTCTGCTGGGGCGAGTAGGGGACGTTTCCGAGATCGCCCTTGATGAAGATGATCTTGATCATCCAGTTGTGATGTTTGTTCGCAATCTCGCGAACTTTGATGAAGGAGCCCCCGAAGTAGGGGACGCCATAGGGAGTCGCCTATTAGGTGAAGAGTTTCCTGAAGACAGTCAGGTTGAACTCTATTCGCTCCCTGCGTAAGAAGCATGCGAATGGCACCATCATGGCGATGGCGTTTGAGTTGAGCTGCGCGGGCAACACGCCGAAATATTTCAGGATTTGGCAGATTTTCGACCAGAGAGGTAGTCGCAACCCAATCTCGAAATGCGAGATGGGAAAGGAAAGTTCGTCGGGGAAGAAGGTGTTGATGGCCTCGCCTTCCCTGGGCCGGCGATCCTCAAAACCGGTGGGGGCACGAAGTCGGCAATGAACTCCGCAAACTCCCACTCGGAGGTGTTCCCCTCGAAGAAGCAGTAGTCGGTGAAATACTGAGCGCATTTGGAGCGGCCGTCAGAATCGGGATTGGTCTTACCCTTACTCGCGGGAGGTTTGGAGTGCAAGTACGGGTAGAAGAGAAAACGAGAAGGGGGGGGGGATATGAAAGCAGTAAAGACGGTGGGTCGGTGTTGGTGAGGGGGCTATTTATAGGAAAAGAAGTTCAAGGCCGAGCAGACCGATCAGTTCTGCTCGCAAGGCTCAGCTCGCCAACCCCAACTCGCCGACTTCTGAGACCTGCCCTATCACATGCCGAGCTGAACGTGAAGGTTATTACATCCAAATAGCAATCATTGAAATCTAAAAATATTCTGAGTTATTACAGATCAGGAGAAGGATATTGTTCAGAAAAATCAGAGGAAGGAGGAAAAAGCAATAAGTTCAATACGTGCATGGGCTGAGGGGGCAGGAGGCGAGTGTCGGTAGGCTCAGCGATGGAGCCGTTTCTATCTACCTCGGCCACGCGTCTCCTTCCCCGCAGGTCGCCGTGGGTTGTGGAGCTCGCGAATCCGCCCCAAGTTCCTCTGGGCAATCTGGAGGCTCTCCTCGACCTCATCTAGGAGCCGAGAAGGGGATGTCATCTCGCCTGTCGGGTTGCCCTAAACCTCGTCATCATGCCACACATAGTCCCGCTGCAACACCTCGTTGTCCTCCTACACCTTGCGTAGCCCGAGCATCAGCTTCTTGAAGATCCAAATCCCCAGCCGTGTCAGCTCGTTGTTCTCCACCTCGGGGCCCGGGAAGGAGTCTAACGAGCTTGGAGAAGGGAGGGGCGAATAACGGGCTGGCCCCGAGGAATCGTCAGCCTCAGATTGACTGGGAAGAGCTGTAAAGGCAGAGGCATTAGTACAAAAAGCGAGCACCCCAGGAAGACTAAGGGGTAGGGCCATATGAAGGTCAACTTGCCTGACGAGCTCTGGGCCTCGAAAGAAAAGCAGGGTGGGGGAAGTTTCATGTTTTTGCCCCGACCCGGGGGTTGAGTTCTCGGGGAAAGGAGATTGAAGCTCGACACGGGGATTACCTCGACACCTCCTCTAGTAGTCCCGTCGAGTTGCAGGGAGAAGGGGCGCATGCTAGAGAACTCGGCCTCTGCGAGTCCATCCCCAGAGTCCCGAAGGGGGACAGGTCTCGCGGGCGTGTCTCTGGGTGTTAGGCCGCGAGTTGTCGGGAGGGGTATTAACTTGCGGCGAGAAGGCCTCAACGTCATCCTGTCGGCTGTCCGGGTCGGCGCAGAGCTCGATGATGTATTTCTCCTTCCCAGGTGGGGGCTGAGTAGAGGATCCGGCCCCAGGCTCCAGGGTCATTTTTAAGTCTTGGAAGATGTGCTTGACCGCTTTGGAAAATGACTTCACACTTTTAGCGGGATTGGGTTCGACCAGACCCCCATGCAGAATAACAGGGGGAATCGTGGTCAAACCGGCGACGCGGGCGGAGGAAACCTCACGAGCTTTGGCTAGCCTCTCTTGAATCTCCTTGGGGATAGGCATCTCAACAAGATTAGAGCAAAGGGAAGGGCAAATGTCACCCAAGTACGCATGTGCATATTTATAGCAGCTGGTGGACCCCACCAGAAGATTCTCTGGCTCCTGCCACACTCGTCGAATCCTGTGGGGTTGGATGTTTCTTTCCGAACTTGTGTCAACCTCGCAAAGAACGGGGATTGTGTACAACCCCGTATCTGGCGAGTGAGTCAGCAGGAGCCAGACCGACCAAATTAGGCAGTCTGAGTCCCTGGGCGAGCTCGGCAGGGAGGAGAGCATGACAGTCCTCAGCTCGCCCAGGCGACGTAGGATGCTTCTGGGAGGCGAGCTTGTACTCGTCAAGCCCCGCTCGTCGATCTCTGGGCCTTTCGTCGAGCTCTAGGCCTTTCTTTGAGCTCTAGGCCTCCTGACGAGCTCTAGCCGCTCAACGAACTTGCAGCAGGCGAGCCGAGCAGGCCAGACTTGCACTCGCCAAAGGCTGAGCAGAAGTAGCGAGTGCCAGCTCCATCGAGCACTCGCCGCCCCTGCCGAGTACAGATTGTTGAGGGCTACTCGCCCTGTGCTCTGTGATGTGTTTTTACTATTTTTCCCCCACTAGCCTACCCATAGCTAGTTAGAACAGCGGAGTTACGCTATTGGCAGACCCAGTTGGCCTGCACATAGCTGTTCAGAACAGCGGAGGTTGGCTATTTGCAGGCCATTTCCAGAAATCTATAAATAGGACCCAAGGGGCACCTCAGAAGACATGCTTACTTGTCTCCCAGTCTTCTAGCGCTTTCTGAGGCTGCCTTAGCTCGGCTCTTGGCTAGGGAGGGGAAACGCTCTAAGATCTTTCAGGTGTGTGGTGGGACCTCCGCGCCGAGCCCTTAGGTCAGTTCTTTGTTCTTTCCTTGTCATTTTGCTTGCAGGAGAGAAGTAGGTGCGCCTCGTGTCAGTCACTAGTATATATCTTTATTTTATAAAACATTAGTGATATCTTGAGCCACACCAACAATCAGATTTGAACCGTCCAATCAAGCAACTTCAAAAATTGGCCGTTGGATTCAAGGGATGAGGGCTGCCTATAGCCAAAACTCAAAACTGGAGACCTCCTTCCTGCCAAAAACCCGATACCTGCTTTTCCGCCCAGCTTCTCCCGTGAAAATAGATTTCCGACCCGCGCTTCTGCCTGCCGCTGTCAAGGGCCTAACCGGTGCCCACCGGCGAGTTCGTCGGGGCCCTACAAACTCATCGGTGGCTGTTCGGTGGTGAGCAGGCAGGGCCACTGCCGGTTGGCACCGATCAGGCCGCAGGCGGAAGTTCGGGTCTGAACGCAGATTTTTTTTTTTTACTTTTTTCTATTTTTAAATATAATAATTAACGTAATATATTATATTGCTTTGATAATTAAAATTAAAATTCCGAGTACTTTACTATTTTGAATAACTGCCGGGGATGAAGCCCGCCGGGGGCGGGGGGGGGGGGGGGGGGGGGGGGGGTGAAGCCCGCCGTTGCCGGTAGTTGGTTCTCGAGCGAAGCCCGCAGCGCCGCATCGAGAATAGGCGAAGCATGTGACGGGTACTGTCGTGCTTGAATGCGGGCGAATCGCGCTTGAATGCCAAGCGGGCGAAGCCCGCCGTTGCCGATAGTTGGTTTGCGGGCGAAGTCCGCCGTTGCCGATAGTTGGTTCGCGAGCGAAGCCCGCCGTTGCCGATAGTTGGTTCGCGGGCGAAGCCCGCAGCGCCACATCGAGAACAGGCGAAGCATGCGATGGGTACTATCGCGCTTGAATGCGAGCGAAGCTCACTTGGTTGCATAATTACAGGTTGTACCCCCTCGATCTTTCAAAATTACATTTACCTCCCCTCCAAGTTTATCCAGTTTACAAAAATACCCTTTTCATTAGAAATCTGAATGAAAAATGATAAAATCAATCAAATTATTTTATGATATTCAATTTTATCCTTTGTAATAACTCTATGTTGAAAGGTGTGACATTTTCTTTAGAATTATAGATGAAAAGTGATGAAATATGCCAAATTAATTTATGAAATTCCAATTTTTTCCAATTTTACCATTTACAATAACTCTATATTGAAAATGATGCATTACATTCTGCACTTTGTAATGAATCTGTACGTAATCATTGTAAAAGTATAAAATTGAAATATTAATATATTATAAAATAATTTAGCTGATTTTATTATTTTATATATACATTTTTTTATTGAAGAGGTATTTTTGTAAACCGGGTAAACTTGGAGGGGTGGTGAATTTAATTTCAAAAGATAGATGGGTGCAACCTGTAATTATGCAAACTCCCAGGGGAGGTCCCCGTAATTAACCCTATATATATCTACATATCTTTCACTATTATAAGGGAATAGTTGTATTTGGTGAAACGTTCAAAAATACCAATTATGCCCTCATTTTTATATTTTAATGACTTGACATATATTATAATCTATTTCAAAAAAATAAAATACAATGTCCATTCAAGTAATTACACCATCAAAAAATTAGAAGTAATGATGAAAATCCATTTAAAATCAGAAAAAATTTTAGTAGAACTCCCACACCTACTTTGGTAGGTTGTCATTAAGCATGTCAACACTCTATTCAAAGAAGGTTGTCATTAGACATATTAGTGGTATTTTCGAGGAGATGACATTAAAACAATCAATTTTATTAAAGTCAAAATTAATATTTTAGGTCAAAACGTATATTATTTTACAAAATAAAAATTGTAATATTTATGTATATTTTTTACGGTCATTTTGAGTACTCATATGTATATGTTGAGGGCGCAATCCGCTTTGATGCGGGCGCAACCCGCCGTGATGTGGGCGCAACCTGCACCGACCCGTTGGGGGAGGGCAAAGCCCTCCGTCGCCGGCCGAGTACTGTCGTGCATGGCCATAGGGGCGGAGCCCCGTGTCAACGACAAATGTCGCCGCCCACGACAAATGTCGCCGTCCACGACAAATGTCTCTGCTCACGACAAGTGTCGCCTCCCACGACAAATGTTGTCCCTACGACAAATGTCGCATCATCGGCAAATATCGCACCCCGACGAATGTCGCACCCCGCCGAATGTTGCACCCCGCCGATTGTCGCACCCCTGCTTCGGCCCGTGCCTATCACTTGTCTATGTATATATATACAGATATATATATATGTAATGTCGTGGGTCGCCTGGGTTTTTCCCGGTCCGGAGAAATTGGACCGCCTTAGCTTGGAATCAAACCAGGTTCGCAAACAGTCAAAGTAAACTGCAACAAATGACAAGTGGTGTTTTTACGGGAAAAACCTGGAAATGGTGAAAAACCACTGGGCTGGAGCTGTGTCGAGCCAAAATTCACTAGCTTCTCGAAGTTTTACAAAAATTTATTTGATCCTAGAGAGAGACAAGCTGCTACTTTGTTACTAGTGCAAAGTACAAAAAATGAGGAAAAATACCTAATTACTCGTAGCCTCGATGGAAGCGCTCCGGCTTTAGAATGCTGCTGGGTTCACGGAACCTTGGTGAGAGCATTCAAGCTGGAAAATTCTCCGAGTCCACAGAGCTTATGGAGGGAGCGCTCTCGTTGATGTGGAACCTTGATGGGAGCGGTCTCGCGGAGGCGGTTGACGTGACTTGTAGCGTGCTGAAACCTTAGCGCAAGAAGAAGAATAGAGAGAATTCCTGAGCGAAGAATCGGCCTAAGTTCACGATCCCGCCGAAAAACCTAAGAACTCTCTCTTGCCTCTAAAGTTACTCCCCTTCAAATGAAGGTTTATGGGCCTATTTATAGTTTTCTGGAGGGTTATGGTGGTAATTGCGTCGGGGAGTGATTGTACTGGCGAATGACGTCGCTTTGTTTCGATCACTAGGATCACCAATTTTTTCGAAATGACGGGAGTGCCCTTCGGGCAGCCAGGGAAAGGTGCCCGGAGGCGGCCGGAGACAACGAGGGTCGTCAGCGAAATCTAGGGCGACCGATGGCGACGATCCCGTAGCCGCCGACCGCCGGTGTATAAAAGGCTGGCACGCACAACCTTGTATTGTCCACCACAATATCATAATCGGGCTGCTAACACATGCGTCCCGCACGCCCGCATGTATTACTGCCCGTATATGATATATATTCTTATGTGCAATTAACCTGTGTCTCATGACCCCCACTAACTTTGTGGAGATCATGAAGGTTACCATCTCATGCACGATCGACGCGCCCGATCCATACATGATCCACGCATGGGATCCAATCATGCACACAACCCAAGCAACCGCACACAGACAGCCATTGCTGCCAGCGGCGTTCACTCGGTCGGCTTCTGTGCGGCCGGCGTCGGGCGGTGTTCCCCTGGTCGGCCTCTGTGAGGCCAGCACTGGGCGTTGCCTGGTCATCTTCATAGAGGCCAACACAAGGGAGGCCTCCACCCGGCTGGCGCCAGGCTCCACCGACCAGCCTCCATGAAGCCTACACCGACAACGTTCACTCGGACAGCCTTTGTGAGGCCAACACCTGACACCGCCCGGCCGACCTCATAGATGCCAGCTTAGGGCGTTGACTGCTTGACCTCCTAGAGGCGGTGTGGGTGATGTTCGCCTGATCGGCCTTTGTGAGGCTAGCGTCGGGCATCGCTCGGTCGACCTCATAGAGGTCGAAACTGGGCAGCCTCCGCCCGAGCAACATCCATAATGCCGACGCCGGCCGGCCTTCCCCGGTCAATCACTCGGTCGGCCCTCCCCGACCAGTTCTCCTCCCTGTCGACCTCTTGTCTCCTTCTGGTCGACCTCTTGTCACCACCGTCAGATCTCCCTCCGGTGATCACTGTCATTCGATAAACAGTTCACCACCCGCGTAACCATCGACAGAACCACTGATAGTGGTGGGTGCAAGTAGCTGGGATGGTGACGACCTGTGAATAGAAAAATTATAAAAATAATACGCACAAAAAACTATAGGAAATGTGGTATGCAATTAGTGATTTCGGTGATTACTGTATATGGATAACCACACACTGTAACCACTCATAGGGACTATAAATAAGTCCTCATACCCATCTCATTTCTAACTTTCTCCTCCCAGTCTTCTCCTCCTATAGACCAAAACTCTGTCGAAATCCTCCTATGAGGCTCTTCCCTTCGAGTACTTCCAGAATTGGCCTATCCATGACCCTCCAGAGACCAAGATGTTCTGCAAGCTGCTTCAAAAATTCTCCTACGCGCAAGGCGTTCTCCGAGACCTCATCAGAAAATCTCCTGCATGCATTGCTACATCGCACTACGTCTGTGCAACGTCTGAGAGCATTCTCCGCCAACAACAATAGACAGATTTTGAGCTTAGTGAGTGACAGTCTGTCGCCCTCCGAGCACACCTGTATTTTCTCTCATCCCCAATCTGTAATGAGGAGTATCCTGTCACCCTTGATTTATCTGACACCTTGTAAACCATCGTTGATAGTAAAAATTGACTAACACCGAACCGGTCATGTGGTTTCTTTACCCAATTTGCGAGTTTTCCACTTTAAAAATTTACTTGTGCATTTCTCTACTTACTCTGTGACTATTTGTGCGCACAACCGCTTCACGGGCTAGGACAACCTAATTTAGTCCGGTCTACCAGGAGCCTCGAGCGGCCGTAACAGTTTGGCGCCGTCTACGGAAAGGAGTCCCCCAAAGACTGGAAAAGACTCTGAAGACAGTATCCTCTGTACAACAATACTTGTGATTATGGCAAAGAGGAAGGCTTAAGTAATCCAAGAATTTATGAGGAAAGTGTTCAGAATTGCCGGATACTCTCCCTTCCACATTAACACGCCCCGACACGAAGAGTCCATCGACATGTCTAAAAACATGCTTGTTGAGCGCATCACCCAAATAAATTAGCACCAGGACCAGATCTTGACCCTCTTGAGAAAACAAGGAGCGATGCAGGCTCATGCTGTGCCTCTTGAGCCGATAGACCTGCCTCAGCCAGGAGCACTTCCTGTCTCAACCGAACGTTCCTCTCGTAAGCCCTATGACATAGAGAACGAATTCTCTAGTGTAAATAGTTCTTTAACTCCAGCCGGTTCAGTATAAGAATCAAAAGCTCGCCTCCTTCGCTATCAACCAGACGACGAAAACACCAGATGTAATGAGCTCACTCACAATGAGATTCATGGCCCGCCTATCAACAAGTAAGAGCAAGACAAACATCACACTCTGACGGATCCCTATCCTTTCTGCAATCATTCGCCATTCACACCTACTATCTTGGCACACCTCATCCTATATGGCTAGAAGTTCCCTTATATCGAGAAGTCCAACAAAACAAATTATTCATTAACATATGTTAGACATTATACTACTATTATGCATATCTATAAGACTTTAGACCAGCTTCTGTGCCAAGTGTTTCCCATCACATTCAAAAGGAAGGCCGGGCTTGGTTTTACTCGTTGGATGAAGGAAGGATGAACAATTTTTGAGAATTGCCACAACTTTTCATCAATCAGTTCATTATAAATATTGATAAGAAGATCGACTCTAAAGAGTCAAGCCTGCAAAAGGCTAGAAAAAGAAAGCAAGAGAATAACCTTTGCCTAGAACCCAAAAAGAGCTGGTGACATCACACAAATGCTTGTCAGACAAGAGAATATCGCCGATGTCAAAGTTTTACGCCACTCAATGTTTCTCAGGAAATGGTTTTTCTCATTATCCGCAATCATCCTGCCTTGAGAAAGCCCGGGCTGCTTGCCCCAAATCGAGGAGATTTCTCAAAAGGCTGCAAATACCACCAAGTACCTAGACACGATACATAAGGATGCAAACTCCTAAGAGAAGAAATTGAGCAATTCGCTCATCTCGAGATGATTGCTCAGTTTTTACAAGCAAAGAAAGAGCCAGTCCCCAGCAAAGATCGATGTGTGTTAACATAATAATTGGAGAGCCTCCAACCAAAATAAATCTAATCTTGATTGACAATGAAATCATGACCAACGTATTATTCTTGTCAACACCACTATAACTCAAACTAACAAGCGAAAGCCTCAAACTAAAGTTTGCTAGTGCGCGCATTCTGGGTAGTACATTAGTACTGGTCCTTGGGACCATCATTCTCTCAGTCACTTTGGGCGAAGAACCACTACAACAAACCTACATTGTATGGTTTATCATCATTCAAGTAGATTCTGACTATGCCGCCGTACTTCATCAATCACTTCTGGACGCTTTCTAAACTAGCACATACCACTATCCCTCCATTTAAAGTACTTAAGGAAAATCTTGGATTAAGATAGGAGCGCCCAACTTTATTCCAGCTTTACAATTTTTACCTATATCTACTTGACCTAGTATTTATGCCATAAAACAATTACTAACTCAAAAAACTCATTACCATACATTTGTATATGAACTCTAGTTTTCATTTAATGTAATATGTTTATTTGCTCCTAAATTTTCTATTATAGGAATGCTCGAAGCTCATCCATCCAACTGTATGTCGTCAACATCACGGTAGTCCTTATTTTCCCAGATCAAAGGTTCGCCCTTCTCCCCCATGATAAGGGCACGCCACCGGGGCCTTGCCCTAGTGACCTCTCTCTACCCTGGATCAAAGGTTCGCCCTTATCTCCCGCAGTAGGCCACGATGATGCCAGGGTAATCCCCCCATGCGTACGCCAAATGGCTAGTAGGGTCTACCCCTCGCCGTCTCCGGGGCCTTGCCCTAGTGACCTTTCACTTCCTCGGATTGAAGGTTAGCCCTTCACTTCCGCAGTAGGTCACAACACCATCAGGGCCTGCCCCCATCACGATTGCCCAGGTTTGAAGAATGGTTTTTCACCGCCACAATTAACGACACCCCAAATTCAGATATCTTATTATCTATTTGTCTAGAAGTGCTCGCCCTTCGTCTTGATAGTAGATTGAGACGTCATCGGGTCTCGTCCTTATACCGTCAACCAACCAGCGATATCCCCCAGCTGGATGCACTAACCTCTTATTACATTGCTGGTAGGGCGTGGTCTTGTCCTTTAATCACAAACACCCAAAGAATGGAATCATGACCACGCTCAAAGCAAGAATACAGACCTTGGACAGCTAACTAAGTGGTATAGCGCGGACAACTAGCTATGACCAGTTAGTCGAGGCTAAGTGAATATTACAAAAAAAATTTAATCAGCTAACTATAGCTAAGTAACATTTTTTTAAAAAAATTTAAATAGCTAAATATAGATAAGTAAAATTTAAGATTTTTTATAAAATAGCTAGCTTAATTTGATTTTTTTTTAAAATTTCATTTTAAATTTAACCAGATCTTCCAATAACATGAGTTAAAAAAAAATTTAACCGTTTGATTTTGTCATCATATATCCTCAGCCGTCGGATCTTAAACTGATGCATTTTTATGTTTTAAAGTCAACGCTCTTTCAAGGCCTATTTCTCCTAAATATATATATATATAAACAATCTTCTCTCTTATTTAAAATGGTTGTCAATAACCATTTTGACCTAAACCCCTCCCCTATAAATTAAAAGCAAACCCCTTCCTAATTCCAGGCGGCTGAAAATTCATCTGAATGAAACCCTTATCGTTCCCATTCGGTTACTGTCCAGCAATCTCGATCTCCCGTGCGCCCTTGCTCACCGGAGATTCGACCGGCGTTCTTCTTCGACGGAAGTGCTGACGAGGTCTCCCTCCCTGTCCTGTTCCGGCGCCGCCACTGGGGACCTTTACAAGGGTCGGCGTGCATTTCTACATCCATTTCCAGACAGTTCATCCACTCGTCCACCGCCTGCCGATGCTCCAGCCACCACCATCTTCCCCGTCCAGAGTCTAGAGTTGTCGGATTGCTCGCTGTGAAGGTTGTGTTGTAGCTCCCAAACCCTAGGCCGGCCTTCTTCTTTCCGCCGGATCGCCTGTGAGAAATTACTTCTCTTCTTTGTTTCATATTATCTTCTTTGAAAGGTCTAAAAACCATATATTATGTGCCAAAGCTTTGTTTTCATAAACTCACAACTACTCCATTGGCATTGGAATGCTAGAAAATGAACCAGATTTCTTTAATGATTTTATTGCAGGAAATAAGAGACGGGATTCAATGCTCACACATTCATTCATGAATTTTTTTAGGGGGCCACTATAACACTTTGTACTGATACATTCAACTTCTGTCTTTCCTGTATATATGCAGGAAGACAGGAACACTAAGGCTTCGTTTGGCACGGTGGTGACGGTCATGAACATGGGGGTTAAATTGCCATTCGTTAACACACACCTAAGGAACTTCATCCACTTTTATGTTCAAACGGATGATGTTTGTTAAGTGATCTTTAACGAATGACATTTTAACCCATGCGTTTAAGACTGCCACCATCGTGCTAAACAAAGCCTAAGTGTCATACATTGATGTCATGGTTCATTTCACTCATTTTGCTTTGACCAACCGGCTCACATTTCTTACACAGAATACCTCACTGATAGATGTTAGTGCATTATTTATTACTCTAATACAATCAATATTTAACTTATTGTTATAGTTTGTTTCTCAAACATCCATTTAGCAATCTCATTTATCATGACAATAAGTATATTAATTACAATATTAGTTGACGTACAGGTACTTTTCCACTGCATTTCTGTCTTAAGATTCATTACATTTAGAGGCAACATGTCTGTGACAGTCTACGACATGTTTGAGGATGAAGCATGCCACACAAGCATTTCCGAGCGAATCAAAAAAATCCTAGAGGAGCTCGTGGTTCTCAAGACAGTGAGCATAAAGCCGGTCAGAAAAGTTTTATCTGAAGCTAAGTCGAGGAATGCATCTTCCATTATATGGAAGGCCGACATTATTGTTTCCGATAACAAGGGCGGTCGTTGGTTTCTCTGTTTGCATGACAATTGCATTAAAGAGGGCAAACAAATGTGGATCAAGAAAGAAAGTGGTGAAGAAAAGTCTTCAGGATGAGTCCTCTCAACAAGAATCAGAGAACTGTTAGACACTGTTGAAGTATGAGACCGAGCGGTCTGGCGGTCTGAGTCTGGTGGGTTGTAGACCGCACGGTCTAGCGATTACTCTCCAGCGGTTTGTCATCCAGACTGTTGCAGTTTGTGGACCGAGCGGTCTGGCGGTTTACCTCCGGCATCTTGGAGACCGGGCGATCTGACGGTCTCCTACTGCGGCTTGGTCTCTTCCTTCTAGTGTTGCCGAACGGTTAGCCCATCTGTCTAACCATTCAGCCTATTCGGTCTCTTTATTTTCTATCCGCTCAACATTGTAATTTTTTAGTCCCACATTGTCTATTTGTACTCTCTCCACTCTCCTCCATTCTATAAAAGGGAGGTCATACCTTTGTAAAGTTTACCTTTTTGGGATAATAAAATTTCTGTTAAACCACTTCCGGTTTGTTCTTATTCGTTTCTCACATGGTATCAGAGGACTCGATCGCTTCCACCTGATTCAGTTTGCCTCTATCCGCGCGGTTTGTTTAGCCTTGTCCGCGCGGTTTGCCCTTCTCCTCCTGTGCTTTAAGCCCTCTCTGTCCGCTCGACCTGTCCGAGCGGCTTGTTTCTTCTCTATTCGCGCGCCCTGTTGCTGCCCCTCTGTATGCACAGCCTCTCTGCTCTCCCTCCTTGTCTGTTCGCGACCTGCTCGTGACTTATTTCTCGCGGTCTCTCTTCTCCTCTTCTTTCCGCGATCTCCTTTAGTCGTGCAGTTTCCTCTCTTTCACACGAACTTTGCTTGTTCGCGCGGCCTGCCTTGCTTCGTGCGATCTCCTTTGTTCGCATGACTTCTTCCCCTCTGCTTTATTCTGCTTCTCTAGTCACGTAGTTTGGTCATGGCTTCTCTAGCCACTGGTGTGTTGACACATTGACCGCTGCGTTCTCCTTGATTGTCCGCTGCGGCTTTCATCGAATCCGCTTTGGTTTCTCTTGCTCTTGCGGTCTCTTTCGGTTTGACCGCTTCTCGCTTGTCGCCGCGATCTGTTCGGCTTGCCGCGGCCTGGTTTTCTTGTCGCTCTCTGCTTCCTTCCTCTTCTAGTTCGCACGACCTATTCACAGTTCGTGCGACCTATGTCCCTTTACTTTGGTCTGCTTCCCGGTCGTGGCCCTTCTTGTCGCTGGTGTGCTGACACCGTGACCGTTGCAGCTTCTTCTTATCTTAGCCCACTACGATTTATTTCTTTTCCACTGCGGCCTCCTTCTCTTATTGTGCGACCTTCTTCTCTTATCGCTGCGGCCTTCTTCTCTTAGCTCGTTGCGGCCTCCTCTTTTTTCTGCGCGACTGATAGTTTTACTTTCAAGACAACCTAAACACCTAGAGGGGGGGGGGTGAATAGGTTCTAATGCTTGTTCACACTTTTTGGCAGAATTCAATTACAGAATTAAAACACACAGCACAGCAGTCACAGAAATTTAACCATCACAGATTGCACACTGTTTTATAGTGGTTCCCCAAGGTCTGGGTACATCCACTTTCCCCCTTCACCTATCTAGCAGTATGCTAGATTCAGCCAAACTTCCTCTTTACTCAGATCCACAGATCCTACAGCTCAGAACCTGAAAAGGTTCCTACAACTCAGGCTCAACAGCCTTACCTCAGCCTTATCACAAAGCCTACAACTCAGAGAAGAACCTTCTCCTACACTCAGGCAAACAGCCCTACCACTCAGAGATCAGCTCTCCTACACTCAGCCTTTATAACACAGGCTTACAACTCAGATCTGTATTGACAGATCCTACAGAAATTAGAAAAGAAGTTTTTAGTGTCTTGCCTTTGTTGAGAGAGAAAAGAACAAGATAATTCTTGATCAGCTGATGAAATCATCTGAATCTGAGCTTTCTTCAAAGCTTCTTGAATCTGAACTTAGCTGAGTTGATTTCCAAACAGCTTCTTGAGAAACCAATGACGGCTTCCTTCTTCTTCTTCAAGTGGCTGGATCCCTCTCTATCCAACACCTTTGATGATACTTCTGAATTCTTGAAAGAACTCTACTTAGACTGATCCTGAGATCGTCTTCTTAGATCTTCTGATGAAGATTTTCTTTAATGCCTTGCACTTTCTTGAAGAGAGGACTTGTCTCTTAACTGATGTGATGATTAAGAATTAATTTCCTCTTGTATATGTATTCTCTTTCTTTTTTTCTTCTGAATCTGTCTATTTATAGATCTTCTTCATGGTAACCGGCTGATCCGGTTTCTAACTGACTTCTAACAAGTCTGACAGCTTCAGTTAACCTGTCATAACCCACAACTGTCAAGTCTTCAAACAGATCCTGTGCCTTAGTCTTGGACAGTAAAGTGTTGAGACAGACTGTTAGAAAGTGTCGAGACCAACTGTCTATATGTGTCGACACAAGTGACTTTGGTGTCGACACAGCCTTTGATGATGTCGACTAGTTTGCCTTTAAGTTGACACTGCTTCTTCAGAACTTCATCTTGAGAATGAGTCGACACAGAGAATTTGTGTTGACTCAACACTTCATCTTTCTTCAGAAAATAACTTGGTCTTGACTTTGTAGTGTGTCGACACAAGTCCTGTGTGTCGACATAGTTGTTGTAGATTCAGAACTCAGTATGTATCGACTCTGCCTTCAGGTGTCGACATAGTTGAGGTCGACTATCTTTCTATGAGTCGACACTGCTTCCTAGTGTCGACACAAATGTGGTCGACTATCTTTCTCAGTGTCGACACTGCTTCCCAGTGTCGACACAAATGTGGTCGACTATCTTTCTCTGTGTCGACACTGCTTCCCAGTGTCGACACAAATGTGGTCGACTATCTTTCTCTGTGTCGACACAGCTTCCTTCAAGTGTCAACCCAGTTTCTTCAGATGGCGACACATGGACTTAGAATAATTTCCTGTATTCTTTAATACTTCTTCACCTGCACATGTCAACTTAAAATAACATCAAATACACCTTGATGTATATCATTAAGCTAAGTTAGGCTTCTTCAAATCAGGTACACATTTTCCAATGTACCCAACAACGACCTTCTCGCTTTCTATCCGCGCGACTTCTCTTCTACTCACGCGGTTTAATGTGTTTCTCTATGGACAATTCCGATTTCTCTACCTCCGCCTCCTCTCGGTCGTCTGCCTCTATGGCCACCACTTTAGGTAGGGCCCATGTCGTTACCCATGGTATGTGGCTGATTGACTCTGGTGCTATAAATCACATGACCGACAATCCTCAATGCTTCTCTCTCCTAGAAACGCATGATCGATACCTCCAGTTCTTGTTGCGGATGGTTCACCTTCCCCGGTTCATGGGACGGGCGTGGTTCAAGTCACCCTGTCGCTTCACTTGCTGGACACCCTCTATGTCTGAAGTTCTCTTGCAACTTATTATTTGTTACTACTTTATGCAAGCAACTTCAGTGCTATATCTTATTCACTCAAATTTCTTGCTCTTTTCAGGACCGGAGGACCCAACGGACGATTGCTTCTAGGACTGAGAGCGGCAGCCTCTACTTCCTTTACAATGTTTCCGCTCTGTCTGCCTTCTCCTCCTCTTCTACAGATCTACTTCAATGACATCTTTGCCTTGGATATCCTCCTCCTCAGATTCTTCATCAGCTTCTGCCCCACTTACCTCCTATCAGTCCTCCGCTCAACTGTGATGCATGTCATCTTGCCAAACATCACCGCTCCTCCTTCCCGCCGAAGCAAGGTCGTGGCTCTTCTCGCCCGTTTGATCTCATTCATTCTGATGTCTGGGGTCCTGCTCCTACTCTCATCGTTCGTCGGGGTAGTTCTTACTTTGTAACTTTTATTGATGATTTCTCTAGATGTACCTGGGTATATCTATTAAAAGATCGCTCTGAATTCCTTTCTGTATGACAATCCTTTTATTATATGATTAAAACTCAGTTTGATATTTCTATTAGAATCTTACGCTCTGATAATGCTAAGGAATATCTTAGTCATGAGTTTTCCTCCTTTTGTATGCAACATGGTCTTATCCATCAAACCACCTGTGTTTACACCTCCCAACAAAATGGGGTGGCGGAGCGTAAAAACCGTCATCTCCTATATGTCGCTCGCACTCTTATGATGCAGATGCATGTACCTTGCTCCTACTGGGGCTATGCTGTTCTCCTCGTCTGCTATCTCATCAATCGTCTTCCCTCTACGATTCTCCACGGCCAGACCCCCTTCTCCATTCTTTACCCGGGCAAGAAACCATTTCCTCTCCCTCTCCGTATTTTTGGGTGTCGGCTTTTGTGCATGCTCCGTCCGCTACCCGTGATAAGCTTTCCCCCCGTTCCACCAAATGTGTCTTTTTGGGTTACTCGACCACTGAAAAAGGCTATTGTTGCTTTGACCCCGTTCTATGCAAGCAGTTTGTCTCCACGGACGTGACCTTCTTCGAAAATACGTCCTACTTCTCTCCTCAATCCCCTCTTCCTCCCGATGTCTCTGACTCTCCACCATCTCTCTCTATTCCTTCCACGCATATCGACGTCTCCACTCCTATCTCATCTCCTCCTCCATCTCCTTCTCTTTCTGTTATACCCCCTCCACCTCCCCCCTCATCTCCGCAGCCATTTCTCTATTGTCCCGGGCCAGCTTTCTCTGTCACGGACGCTCCGGTCACTTAGGCACGAGTTGACCTGGATCTTCCCATTGCTCTTCGCAAAGGGGTGCGGGCGTGTACCCAACACCCGCTTGCGGCAGTTGTTTCCTATGATCGGCTTACTCCCTCTCGCAGGTGTTTTGCTTTGGTTATTTCGGCTACTACCACTCCCTGTACCTACTAGGAGGCTCTTGCTATTCCTCATTGGAAATCTGCCATGGATGAGGAAATTGCCACTCTTACTGAACGGGGTACCTGGACCCTTGTTTCTCCACCAGTGGGTACTGATGTGGTCGGCTGTCGCTGGGTGTTTGTTGTGAAGTTTCGTCCAGACAGCACTGTGGAGCGCTAAAAGTCCCGGCTGGTGGCCAAAGGCTTTACTCAGACTTATGGGGTTGACTACTTTGATACTTTCTCTCCGGTTGTTCGCCTTAGCACCATCCAGGTTCTTCTCTCTGTGGCTGTCAATAGGGATTGGGCTATTTCCCAACTTGATATCAAGAATGCCTTTTTCTATGGGGATCTTCAAGAGGACGTCTATATGGAGCAACCTCCTGGGTATGTTGCTCAGGGGGAGACACGAGTATGCCAGTTGAAGAAGGCCATCTATGGCCTAAAACAGAGCCCTCGGGCATTGTTCGACAAGTTTAGTGGCATTGTGGCTGCCATCGGCTTTGCAAGAAGCTCGGCCGATCACTCCTTATATATTCGCAAAACCGCATCGGGACTGGTGGTTTTGGCGGTGTATGTGGACGATATTCTTCTTACCGGCGATGATCAGGCTGGAGTGGACTTTATAAAGAAACACCTTCGTCAACACCTGATCATGAAGGATATGGTCTCCCCGAAATACTTTTTGGGGATAGAAATCTCTCGGAAGCCCGACTCGTTGGTTCTCTCCCAACCGAAGTATGCTCTTGATCTTCTACGAGAGGCAGTATTGACTGGTGCAAAACCGGCCTGGTATCCCATGGCTACTATAGAAGACAAAACATAGACAGATGACTCGCCTCTTCTATCCGATGTCACGAAGTACAGACGTCTGGTAGGCAAACTTATTTATCTCACAGTGACCAGACCCGACATTTCCTATATTGTAGGCAAGGTTAGTTAGTTCATGCAAGCTCCTAGGGAATGCCATCTTCTGTCTGCCTTGAAGATATTAGAGTATGTCAAAGCAGTACCAGGAAAAGGGCTACTCTTTCAGAATAATGGTCATCTGAGGGTTGAAGCCTACTCAGATTCAAGCTATGCGGATGATAAAGGTGACCATAAATCTACATCTGGATTTTGCACATTTGTTTGAGGAAATCTTATGAGCTGGAAGAGCAAGAAACAGTCTGTTGTCTCCAGGTCCAGTGCAGAAGCCGAATATCGAAGTTTGACGTCAACCACGTGTGAGTTAAAATGTTTGCGTGCTCTCATGCTTGACCTAGGAGAAGTCTACGACTATCCTCTTCCTATTTTCTGTGACAACAAGGCCGCTATATACATATCCAAAAATCCGGTCTTCCATGAGAGAACGAAACATATAGAAGTCGACTGCCATTTCATTAGGGAAGAGGTCTTGAAGAGACAAATTTGCACTCTGTTCGTCACCTCCGACAAAGAGTTGGCGGATATCTTCACCAAGCCGGTTTCTACTTCCTTCTTCCACATTTGTGACAAGCTGGGCATGATGGATATCTATGCTCCAGCTTGAGGGGGAGTGTTGAAGTATGAGACCGAGCGGTCTGGCGGTCTTAGTCTGACAGGTTGTAGATCGCGTGGTCTAGCGGTTACTCTCCAGCGGTTTGTCATCCAGACTGTTGCTGTTTGTGGACCGAGCGGTCTGGCGGTTTACCTCCGACATCTTGAAAACCGGGCGGTCTGGCAGTCTCTTACTGCGGCTTGGTCTCTTCCTTCTGGTGTTGCCGAACGATTAGCCCATCTGTCTAACCGTTCGGCCTGTTTGGTCTCTTTAATTTCTAGCCGCTTAGCACTGTAATTTTTTAGTCCCACATTATCTATTTATACTCTCTCCACTCTCCTCCATTCTATAAAAAGGAGGTCATACCTTTGTAAAGTTTACCTTTTGGGATAATAAAATTTCTATTAAACCACTTCCGGTTTGTTCTTGTTCGTTTCTCACAGACACTAAGTGTATTTGATCCTTTAATATGATGAACCCCTTGTTGAATGAAAGTTTGCTGGGGTTATTAGCCTTGGATCAATATTTTTCTCTAATTATTCTTCTGAAGTGTTTGTTGAAGCACTAACAAAGAATATTGAATATGGAGAAGATGAAGAACATTAGTCGGCTCTATGTATTTCTGTTCTTATTGTCTGTCTCCTTTTTTCATTTTCTTTATAGATTATATCATCTCTGAATCATTTTGAATTGTCCCTTTCTTGATATAATATCTTCAGATGGAATGAAAATATCTTCTTCCAAAGTTATTTCAATGAATCTCAGCATCTTCTTCAAAGTTGTTGCAGTATGGAGGCCGGGCGATCTGCTGTAGTATGGAGGTCGGGTGGTCTGGCGGTTTATCTCAATGGCTTGTTAGTCGTGTTATTACTGTTTGGTATCTGAGCGGTCTGGCGGTTTGTCTCAGGCGTCTTAGAGACCGGCGGTCTAGCGGTCTCCTGTGGCGGCTTGTTCTTTGTGACGGCTTGTTCTCTCCTTCTGGTGGTTGTCGAGCGGTTAGCCTATTCGTCTAACCGCGCGACTTGTTCGGTCTGTTTTTCTGTAAAGCCGCATACACTTGTAATTATTTAGTCTCACATTACTTATTTGTTATCTTTCTTATCTTCTCCATTCTAAAAAAGGGAGGCTATACCTTTGTAATATTCACCTTTTTGGATAATAAAATTTTGTTACTCCAAATTTTCGGTCTACTTTCTTTCTGTTCGCACATGGTATCAGAGGACTCGATCTTTTCCTCCTGATTCTGTGAGCTTTCTCTGTCCGCGCGACCTGTCCGCGCGGCTTGATTCTTCTTCTCGCGACCTGTCTTCGCGACTTGTTTCTTCCGCCTGCTTGTGCCCTGTTAGCGCAGCTTCTTTCTCTCCTTATCGTTGCCCTTTGTGTGCGCGACCTCTTTGATTCCCCTTTCTTATCGTCGCAACCTGTTCTTCTTGCTGCGACCAGTGCTTAGTCGCCGCACCCTTTTTTTCTAGCCGCTCCTATTCTTAATTCGCTGAGAACTGTTCTTAAGTTGCTGTGACTTGTTCTTTTTGCTGCTCTCTGCTCTTTTCTATGACAACCTCCGATATCTCTACCAACACTACTCCCGTTGGCGCTCCTCCTCCTACTCCTACTCCTTCAGGCAACCTTGGTGTCGTTTCCAAACTCATCGGTCCCAACTACCCGAACTGGAGTGTCTCCTTCACCTTCCTTCTCTGTTCTCAATGCAAACGCCATCATCTCACCGATGACTCTCCTCTGCAAGACTCCCCTATCTTTGATGATTGGGATGTCAACGATGCTCTTGTTCGCACATGGCTAGCTAACAGTCTCTCTGATGAATGCCTACCCGTCATCCGTCATGATAAAACGGTCAAGGCTGCTTGGCTTCATCTTGCCGCTCTCCACTCAAAGGGTGCTCAAACGTCTCGCATCTATACTCTGTATGCGGACCTCTTTGCCCGTCCCTCCATGTCTCATGCTGCTGCTTACCAACAAGTTCAGGCTTTCAGAGCCGAAATTATCCAGAATTGCCCCTTCTCTGCGGATCTGCCTGAGCAACACAAACATTTTCAGGAGCTTCTGGTTGTATGCTATCTTCTGCGACTTCCTGAGCCTTATGACATGATCCGTCAACAGATCCTTGGCGAGGCGGAGTCTCCCACATTGGATGGCACTACTGCCTGCATTGTCGTGGTTACCTCTCTACTATAAGGTCCGATGTTATCCTCCCCTCCTCAACCAGACAACTATGCTCACCAAACTCAGTGAAGTGGCTCTGGTGGCCGCAATAACCCATCCGGCGAACGCGGTGCTTCCCGCTTTCTTTATTCTCACTATGGCCGCACCGGCCACATGGTTGATTGCTGCTAGAAGAACCATACTCATCTTCGACCAAATGGGGACGCTTCCACCTCCTCTTCGAAGCCGTCCGCCTCGGTGGTCACGTCTTTAGGTAGTGCCCACGTCGCTACTCAAGGTAAATGGCTGATCGACTCTGGTGCTACCAATCATATGACCGGCAATCCACAATATTTTTCTCTCCTAGAATAGCATGATCGGTTGCCCCTGATCCTTATTGCGGATTGCTCTCCCTCACCGGTCAATGGAATAGGAGTTGTTCAAGTCACTCCGTCTCTTCTCTTGACGGACACCCTCTACGTGCCCAAGTTCTCTTGCAATATGTTATCTGTTACTTCTCTTTGCAAGCCACTACAGTGCTCTGTCACATTCACTTCTACTACCTGTTCTTTTCAGGATCCGGGCTCCAAACGGACGATTTCTACTGGGACTGAGAGCGGCGGCCTCTACTTCCTCGATAACATTTCCGAGTTGTCCGCCTTTTACTCATCTTCTACTGATCTTCTACAGTGGCACCTTTGTCTTGGTCATGCTCCTCCACGACTTCTTAATCAGCTTATGCCCCACCTTCCTCAACAGAGTCCTCCTCTCAACTGTGATGCATGTCAGCTTGACAAGCATCACCGCTCCTTCCCACCGAAGCAAGGTTGCGGATCTTCCTGACCGTTTGATCTAGTTCACTCTGACATCTGGGGTCCTGCTCCTACCTTCTCCATAGGTCGGGGTAGTTCATATTTTGTAACCTTTATTGATGATTTCTCTAGGTGTACGTGGGTGTATCTTTTAAAGGATCGCTCCGAATTATTTTCTGTATGGACATCGTTTTATACTATGATTAAGAATCAGTTTGATATATCTATTAAAATCTTTCGCTCTAACAATGCTAAAGAATATCTTAGTAATGATTTCTCTTCTTTCTGTATTGTTTGTACCCTAATTTGGATTTGAGTTTAGTCTTCTCATTTAGTCTCTTGACCCAAGATTTATCTATGGTCAAAGGTTAGTTGTTTAGTTAGATTGCTCTAATTGTAGAGTTGTCACTTATCCAGATGAAAATTTGGTTAAGTTGTTTTTTGGTTCGACTATGGTCGAATGCCGCTCGACTATCGTCGATCAACTGTTCGACGATCGTCTATCAGTTGGTCGACTATCGTCAGTCAGCAGATCTTCTATCTCTGAGTTAGTTCAACTCTTGTTAGCCGACGTCTTGTGGTATCTGCCTCGTTGATCGTCGAACCCCGCTCGACTTCTTTTGACCAGACAGATTTCTTGATAGTTCAACTATCTGCTTGGATAGTTCAACTATCTGATAGTTCGACTATCTGTTTGATAGTTCGACTATCTGTGTTGCTTGATAGTTCGACTATCTGTCTTGATAGGTCGACTATCTACTCTGTTTGATAGTTCAACTATCTGCTTGGATAGTTCAACTATCTGATAGCTCGACTATCTGTTTGATAGGTCGACTATCTGTCCTGTTTGATAGTTCGACTATCTGTTTGATAGGTCGACTATCTGTGTTGTTTGATAGTTCGACTATCTGTCTTGATAGGTCGACTATCTGTTCTGTTTGATAGTTCGACTATCTGCTTGGATAGTTCAACTATCTGATAGCTCGACTATCTGTCTTGATAGGTCGACTATCTGTTCTCTTTGATAGTTCGACTATCTGTTTTATAGGTCGACTATCTATTTTGCTTGATAGCTCGACAATCTGTCTTGATAGGTCGACTATCTGATAGCTCGACTATCTATTCTGATAGGTCGACTATCTGCTGTGGTAGTTCGACTATCTTCTTTGATAGTTCGACTATCTGTGTCGTTCGACTATCTGTTCTGATAGGTCGACGATCTCTGTGCTTCGGTCGACGATCTCCGAGGGTCGTTCGATGTTCTTCTGTCTGTCTTTAGTAATTTTGTACTCCTTCTATTCTATGATTTATTTCCTGTTTATTTAGCATATTTTATTAAAGATTATTTCATTGATTTTGTGCATATATCTCAAGGCAATCTTTGCCCCATCCTTTGTGCATAAGTCAAGCTTTATCTGACAAAGTTTTTTGTCTTATTAGTTGAAATATCTGTTTGCTTTATTCTGCCATGCTGTCCTTTATAGCCGTTAGACACAAAAGTCTTCTTTGGCCGTAAAGAGTTTAGTCTGATGTGACTTTCTTTAAAACTCCTTTTATCTGAATGGATATGTAGCTTCTTAGAAAGCTTTATCCCCTTATAGCATGTCTGCCTGCAGGATATGTTTTTGCTTTATGCTATTTGCAGCCCAGATTGCAGATCTCAGAAGAAGACAAAATTCAAACAAAGTTTAGAGCCATTGCAAAGGCCAATATATAAAGTGTTGGAACATGGTTTCACACTCCTTAGGTTTGAGAATATCAACTCCCTGCTTGTATTTGATGAGATTGGTTGTGTGATAGAGTGTGCAGGCTGACAGGTGAAAGGAAAGGAGAAGAGCTTCAAAAGGTTACTACCGCCCGGCGATAACCTTATCGCAGCGCGGTAACCATCTCGATCGACGCATATCGGTTCGATGGTCGACGGCCCAATTATCAGCTAAGGAAGGATCGTCGACAATCAAAAGCTACCGCCCGGCGACAGGACGCTACCGCCGGCGGTATCCGGTCGACGTGCATCAAGGGGACGATCGTCGACGATGGTACCTACCGCTCAGGCGATAGTCTTATCGCAGGCGGTAGAATTATTTGGCGAAATGGCGCTATCGCTCTGACTGGGCGCGGTAACCATTACCGCCCGGCGATAGCTCTCTTGAAACGGCAGTTTCCTTAATGAGCAGTTATAGTTGCCGTTTCGGGAGACGTGTGGAGACAGCTGGCAGGCGTTACGCGCGAACTTATCGCCCGGCGATAGAGTTATCGCAGGCGGTAGTCTATTTTCTCCAAGACGTATAAAAAGCAGCGCCGTTTCCTCAAGACCTAAGCCTCCAGAGATTATTGACGAAGTGCTCCAGGAATACCAAGTTCGGCCGTCTTCCTACGACCGTTCTACTCATCTTCGTCTAAGAAAAAGCAAGGCTTCTTCCTCCCGTTCGAGATCGAAGAACTCCGGCGATCAAGGCTTCGCATCGTCTACGTCTAGCGACCGGGTGCTTTCCATCGAAGATCACAAGCACCGGCCGTAGATCTATCCGGAGAACTTCTCAAGAGGGAGAACCTAAACTTTAACGAATATATTTTGTAATCTCTTTTTGTATCTTTCTCTTCTTCTATTGTTGTAAGTGGTAAGGGAAATCGACCGGGGAAGGTCGTCGGAATCCGGGTTGGATTCCGTGGAAAATCGTCCCGGGATTTGGGGCGTCTAGATCGGGGATCTAGCAGTGCTCTAAGACCCTTCCGGTTGTGGAGGTGAAGAGCGGCTCTAAGACCTTTCGGGGAGAAAGTGAAGAGCGGCTCTAAGACCCTTCCGGGTGTGAAGGTGAAGAGCGGCTCTAAGACCTTTCGGAGAGAAAGTGAAGAGCCAACCGGTCCGGGTTTTGGGTCGGTATAGAAAACCCAAGAGTTTTATTCACCGCCTCTGATCTCCGGCGTCATGGAGATCCAAGTTGTATGTATTGTGTGTAAACATGTTTTAAATCAATCCTAATTACAAGTGTAACATTGTGTGTGACTTAATGATTCATATGAGATATTTTCTTCATATCATTGCCTCTTATGTTTACTTGTGAATGATAAGTCTAGTTTCACGTGTGTGCGCACAAGCTAATTTGTACAAGAAAAGAGTGAATAACGTACCGCAGAACATTGGTTACCCAACGCTCTGCAGTAGTTTCCTAAGCTCTGGTTCTGTGGACAAATTAAAACTTAAATTTCAAGAAACGCGTCGAACCTTATTCACCCCCCCCCCCCTCTAAGGTTGGCTACAAGATCCAACAAGTGGTATCAGAGGCAGGTTATTCCAAAACGGTTTCACCACCGGGAATAATGGCCAACCTCCATCATGGACTGATGAGTGGGGATGAAAAATTGTACACCGAAAATGTGTTTGCACCACCTCTCTTTATAGGAGTGAACTATAACGAATGGAGAACTCTAATGAGAAAATTCCTTATGCTAACGGATGTAGAAGTTTGGAACATTACTTGTACCAAGCCCCCTTATAGCCTAAATAAGCACGAGTGTTATTTAAATGCCAAGGCTATGAACAGTTTGTTTTGTGGGCTTAGTCAAGAAATTTTTAAACGCATTCACATGTGTTCCACTGCATATGAGATATGGGAATATCTTGAGTCTACTTATAGTTCTCATCCTGCAGATAATGACTTCGAGCAGTTTCTTATAGATCCAAGTGACGAGTCAAATGGAGATGCACTCCTGGAGGAAGTCAAGACAGACACGTCAAGCAAGAGGGGAGATGAACATCTGTCACTGGACGAGAAGAGCCAAGGGGAAGATGATAAAGGAACCTTGTGTTCAAATCTTGCCTCGTCCAAGAGCACTGTAAGAAACTCAAACTCTCTCCGTGTATACAAGTCTGTTTATACACTGAATATGCTGAATATGAATAGGCGTAGACTTAAGAAACTGAAAAATATTAATTCAAAACTACGCTTGGAAAATAACCTTTTAAAAGCAAATGTTAGTGTAGAATCTTCCACTGTCGTGTCTAGTTCTCCTGTATGCTCTTTAGAGGACAACTCTACACTTTGTATAAATTGTGAGAAGTTAAAAGAGAAACGTGAGGAGGAAGAGAAAGAGTGCATTTCTCTAAGAGAACAAAATGAGAAACTGTTTCTAGAAAACTTAGCGTCAAAGGGGGAGTGTGCTAAGTGCGTGGACTATAGAGTTGAAATCACTGAGATGAGTGAGGTCTTCGAAGAATACAGAAATAAGTATGAAGCCCACATTAACTCAATAGTCGCAATACTCAAGAATAGCACAACTGCCTACACCAAAGCGAGAACAAATCTCAAACAGAGAAATGAAGATTTGGAAACGAAAATCAACGTGCTTAAGGAAATTTTAAAGAAAAATTCTCAACACATAAACGTGCAATATCAAGAAAATTCCAAACGCACGTTGAACACAAGCTCACTCACGTCAGTTAGGAAAATCAAAGGGAGTAGTAAACTTCAAGCCAACGAGAGTGAAAACCTCAAATATGAAAATCATATCCACTGGCGAAAACCAACTACTCCATTTACAAAACCAATTGAACGCAGATATCCTTCAAAAAGTCTTTATGCTATGAGTCAGTATGGTAACAAGAAGTATTTCATGTCAGAAAGTAATCTCAACATGATTAATTCACAAAGACAATTGTGCCCAACCACAATCTCTCACGTAAGGACTCCTAGACATCCAAAAGAGAATCTGCAACATAAGAAAAACATCAAACCAAGGTATGAATGGAGACCAGTCACGCGACATAGCACGCCCAGTCCGATAGACCGGGCGAACCCTCCTTCACCGGGTTCAACTGTATCACAACATCGTTGGGTTCCCAAAAGGAAAGTCATTCTCGGCTCCTTCTGGATACCCAAACCTCTCAACTCCTAAGTATGTCCCGTTAGTGAAGTAGAATGACACACTTGATCACGTCATGACTATCTCCTACTTCACATCGTACGTCTATTTTAGTTGTGCGGGACTCAAAGAGCTTAGGAGCAAATTAATACTGATCAAAATCCACTTTTCACGCATAATCAAGTGATAACAAAATAGAGATTAAATTGCCCACATAAAATGAAACCAAAAACATTCAAGAAAAATGTTCGGGCCGGTACCTGTATTATTACATCAATTTTTAATTGTTCATAAATCTAAAAACTCGAAAAGGTACAAAGAAAAATGGGATCACGCCTGTTCATCAGAGGATGTTGAAGAAATGCTGAGCTTCCTCATGATCTTCTTAAGCATCTTCTTCATGCCTTTGATCTCCTTTCCCTGCTCCTCCATGAGGCTATGAATTCCACGACTTGCCTCGCGAAGAGATCCCGACCGGGGTACCGATGGCTCCGGAGGTGGCACCTGTGGTCGCACCCGTGAAGCAGCCGGTATCTCTCCTACATGATAGACCTGAGGAACGATGTCAATGGGATAGGAGGTCCAGTCGATGGTCGGGTACTTGATCTTCAGGATGGTCTGGATGACTCCTCCCAAAGGGAGTGTATTTACCCGCTGACGATCGGGGGACTTGAGGCGAAAAGTATACCTCATGATAGACAGGATGAGATCTGAAACGCTGAATGGCTTCTGCGCTATAATGTGATAGGTCACCATGGATAGCTGAGCCGTGATCTTTCGAGTATCTCCTGCCTTGAACATCAGCGAATGGCGGAGGATATCCTGAATTATCCGAGCAACTGGTGTGAGTGTGTCCACCGAAGTGAAAAAGTCAGGACGCCCCTCCGCTCCATGGAGAACCTCGTTCATCACTCTCCAATCCCGTGCTGTCCTGAAGGATTCTACAACATCCAAGTATGGAAGGTTGGATGGCCACACGTACTTCGTCTCCAGGTCGGCATGGGTGATAGTAACTATCTCATCCCCGATGCAAGACTGAACTCCTCCTCCCAGACGCATCAGAGATGGATCCCTCAAGTTGTTGTAGAACTCTCGAACGAGAGCGGAGGAAAAGGAACACCCATCTGATATCACCGCCAACACGCCCGATTCTTCGAGATACTCATAGATATGAGTATACCGATCATCAATTTCTATGAGCATAGGAATGCTCACAGCGGCGTTGTCTATAGCGGTGCGTAGTCTCTCCACGGTTTTGTTTTGAAACACTTCGACGTCCAGAGTGTGCGCTCGAGGAGGCCATTTCCTGCATGAAACAACATTCAAAAACTCAAATCAGGAACTGGGATCCAAAACTGAAAATTCACAAAAATTTAGTGAAATCTGGGAGCTATCGCAGGCGATAATTAGCTATCGCCGGCGGTAGCTCGACGGACTGCACTTCACCTCTTTCCGCCGTTTTGAGCTAAAAATCGATTTTTTTTTGTAAAAACCACTCCAATCTCCATGTTTTTCATAGATCTATATATGAACTTCGTAGATCTTGAAAGAGGAGATGAGATCCGACAATAAAAATCTCAAAATGAAACATGTGAAAGTATCTCTTTTTACTCCTCCGCATTTCGGATCCTTTACAAACAATGGCAATATTTTTCACCTCTTAAAGCGTAGATCCGAAATAGACTAAACAATGGCAATATTTTTCAAAAAGGGGGATATGTGAGAGGAGATCAGTGAAGAAGTGGATATAAAAATGCCATGAGAGAACACATCTACTCCACAAAGACATCTCATATGGATCCTAAACAAGAAATCAAGCAAAAATGAGAAAGGATAGAGCATTACCTGGAATCAAAGGAGATCTGTAGAGCTGGAGAAGCTTCTTTCCAAAAGGGATGCAAGGTGAGAATGCGTGTGGGCGGATCTGAAATAACCTACAGCATATCTATTCCGGAGTTACCGCGGAGCGGTAGTACTACCGCAGGCGATAGTACTCTGACTCGCATATAAGTACACACGAAAATCATGGGTGTCCATATAGTAGACAAATGGTGGTCGATTTAGGGCCAAAGTGCGTTTTTTTTATCTCATGGGGGCTCATATGACCGAGTCGTGGTATATTTTCAAGTATATACAATGTTTGCTAATCTTCTTGTCAATTTGTACGGCACATTGGTATCCGGTCATGATGAGCGAAGTTAAATTTTTGTCTAGCTATTGAGTGCGAAAATTAATGTGGGTGTACGTTGTTTACGCCTCTAAGTATGTGTGAGGATTTATTTACGATAATGACTACACCACTCACACACCACTTGATCATGCACTCAACCTGAGATAATAAGCTGACATGCTATAAATCGTGACACTAAATTTAACATATCTGATATATCTTGAACAATCAATGTCATGAAATCAAATTGCGCGTGTCTATGCTAATTAAATTTTTGGGCCAAAACTAGAAACGCATATGTCCAATGTAAACAAGTTAAAGTGGATCTACCTATGTGGGTAGATTTCGATTGACTTGGGGTCTTGTTCTGCTTTGATTATGTATAAAATTGATGGCCTAACTCAAAATAAAACGATGGCCATCAAATCCCGCTTACAGACCCCCCAAGCACTACTCATCCCTCCTGATAAGTCTTCATAAGCGTTGTGAGGGTGAGCACCTTGGATTACAAAGTCGTTTCGATCTTGTGCATGGACTACACTTTATGATTTGTGCCCTTGATTTAATTTCTTTATGCCGCACTATGTCATGTGACGTGATTTTTCACTATATCTCTTTGGTGTTAGCATCGTTAGTTTGCTTGATATAAAACATGTCTGCATGATATCTCTATTGAATGTTTTGTCTCTTGATGCTACACGTGCACATGTCATTATCTTATTTAAATCTTCCGCGCATAAGAATTGGACCTCAACTACATTCGATGCTTTTCGCACAATACGTACTGGCACATTTTTTCTCTCATGACGATATTTGTGTTTACCTATTTCTCTCTCTATTTATCTAAACCTTGCAAACATTCATGTCATACTTGATGTGTGCTATGTCTCGTGCATATAGTCTAATTTCGTCACTCTGATTAGCGTTTGCTCCTGATTTTGACCCTGTTTTACAATTCTCTGATTTCAAGTGCTTTGTGGGTCTATATTACGTTATCTCTCGCCTATAATTTTCATCCTCCTTGGTCGGTTGGCCTCGCCCATTCTTTTGATATTATCAAAGGGGGAGAAGGTATTGGAGGTAGTGTTCATGATAGGGGGAGCGTATTGAGGTGTGTGTGTGCTCATAGATAGGGGGAGCGTCCCACCGATAGGGGGAGTATGTAGTAGGATAGAACAGGATTGAACGGGATCGATATAGGTGTGTATTGCTTATTTGTTCAATATCATTTTACTCTGATACTCTACTTTATACTGTTCTATGTTCATTTTACTCTGATACTCTACTTTATACTGTTCTACGTTGCTACATACATCTATTCTGGCACTCTATCTACTTGATTTTGGTTTATCATGAACGGGATTGATATTATCAAAAGGGGGAGTTTGTTGGAACATGGTTTCACACTCCTTAGGTTTGAGAATATCAACTCCCTGCTTGTATTTGATGAGATTGGTTGTGTGATAGAGTGTGCAGGCTGATAGGTGAAAGGAAAGGAGAAGAGCTTCAAAAGGTTACTACCGCCCGGCGATAACCTTATCGCAGCGCGGTAACCATCTCGATCGACGCATATCGGTTCGATGGTCGACGGCCCAATTATCAGCTAAGGAAGGATCGTCGACAATCAAAAGCTACCGCCCGGCGACAGGACGCTACCGCCGGCGGTATCCGGTCGACGTGCATCAAGGGGACGATCGTCGACGATGGTACCTACCGCTCAGGCGATAGTCTTATCGCAGGCGGTAGAATTATTTGGCGAAATGGCGCTATCGCTCTGACTGGGCGCGGTAACCATTACCGCCCGGCGATAGCTCTCTTGAAACGGCAGTTTCCTTAATGAGCAGTTATAGTTGCCGTTTCGGGAGACGTGTGGAGACAGCTGGCAGGCGTTACGCGCGAACTTACCGCCCGACGATAGAGTTATCGCAGGCGGTAGTCTATTTTCTCCAAGACGTATAAAAAGCAGCGCCGTTTCCTCAAGACCTAAGCCTCCAGAGATTATTGACGAAGTGCTCCAGGAATACCAAGTTCGGCCGTCTTCCTACGACCGTTCTACTCATCTTCGTCTAAGAAAAAGCAAGGCTTCTTCCTCCCGTTCGAGATCGAAGAACTCCGGCGATCAAGGCTTCGCATCGTCTACGTCTAGCGACCGGGTGCTTTCCATCGAAGATCACAAGCACCAGCCGTAGATCTATCCGGAGAACTTCTCAAGAGGGAGAACCTAAACTTTAACGAATATATTTTGTAATCTCTTTTTGTATCTTTCTCTTCTTCTATTGTTGTAAGTGGTAAGGGAAATCGACCGGGGAAGGTCGTCGGAATCCGGGTTGGATTCCGTGGAAAATCGTCCCGGGATTTGGGGCGTCTAGATCGGGGATCTAGTAGTGCTCTAAGACCCTTCCAGTTGTGGAGGTGAAGAGCGGCTCTAAGACCTTTCGGGGAGAAAGTGAAGAGCGGCTCTAAGACCCTTCCGGGTGTGAAGGTGAAGAGCGGCTCTAAGACCTTTCGGAGAGAAAGTGAAGAGCCAACCGGTCCGGGTTTTGGGTCGGTATAGAAAACCCAAGAGTTTTATTCACCGCCTCTGATCTCCGGCGTCATGGAGATCCAAGTTGTATGTATTGTGTGTAAACATGTTTTAAATCAATCCTAATTACAAGTGTAACATTGTGTGTGACTTAATGATTCATATGAGATATTTTCTTCATATCATTGCCTCTTATGTTTACTTGTGAATGATAAGTCTAGTTTTACGTGTGTGCGCACAAGCTAATTTGTACAAGAAAAGAGTGAATAACGTACCGCAGAACATTGGTTACCCAACGCTCTGCAGTAGTTTCCTAAGCTCTGGTTCTGTGGACAAATTAAAACTTAAATTTCAAGAAACGCGTCGAACCTTATTCACCCCCCCCCCCTCTAAGGTTGGCTACAAGATCCAACATAAAGTGCTTTCAAAAGGCAGCAGATATAAACAACCATACTAGAACAATAAGAAGAATAACACACAGATTCAATACATTGTTTCATATACAGATTCAAAGCAAGAAGATATACAGCTCTCAGTCATTGATACATTCAATTGAGAAGATCATCCTTCTTCAACTCTCTCTTCTTCAATCCTGAGTTCATCCTGCTGCAAGGAACATTCACTCAGTGCCTCAAGAAGAAGAAGAAGATAGAAAAGCTATTGAAGAAGAACAATCATTCTACAATCAAGAGTCTTCTTCAAGCTTCTTCTTCAGAACTTCAAGACAGTTCTTTGTCTCAAGTTCAGAAGAGTTCCTGCACCCTGAAGCAAGACTTCTTTCTGGATATTCTCTAAGCCAGGGGGAGCCTTGATTCTTTAGAGCTTTCTAGCTCCGTGCAATCCACTAGCTTCTCTAATCTGTTTTAACAATAGAGAAGAAACTTTAACTCTCTCAACCTCCTATATAAAGGGTTATTACTCCCTTCAAAAGTAAAACTTGGTGGCAGGTCACCTGATCAAAAACCTGCGTTGGATTTTGAGCTCCTGATCAAAAGCTCAAAGGGTCTACTTGATCTACCTGAAGCAGATCAGTTGGTGGCAGGGCAACTGAACAAAAAACTATAGTGGATTCCTACTAGGGTGGTAGAAGAGTGGACGTACCTATTTAGAGGGAACCACTATAAACTTCTTGTGTCGTCTGTGTTGCTTAATTAATTTATTGCACTGTGGCTGTGAGTAGAAATAACTAGGATTGCTAGTTGCTGTAATAGGATCAGAGTTCAACTGTAATTACAGTTAGCTTTCTCTAGTGCACTTCACTTTGTGTTAGGCTCTAGGGTTTCAAATATCTATAAACTCATTCCGCAAATTAACTCTAAGGGAGTTGAGTAGGGTCTCATAATTTTTGAATACTCTATTTACCCCCCCCCCCTCTAGAGTTGTATCTATCCTCACTTTCAATTGGTATCAGAGGGGGGTTGACTGACTGTATAGGCTAACACCTGAGTCACAAGATACTGATAGATACCAAGCTTATAGATATTCACTTCATGGCCCAGTCCAAGGATTACTCTAGCACCAGACCTCCAGCTTGCAACTTAGCTAAGTTTAGCATCTGGAAGGCAAGAATCAAATTATATATGAACTCTATTGATGAAGACATTTTTTCTTCTATTTTGACAGGACCTCCAACACCTCCTGATGCAGCCACTGCTACAACATCTACAAATCTCAATGTAGTGCCTCCTCCAGACTACAATGATGCCTACAAGAAGGCAAAGATAGCTGATGCCAAAGCTATGAACATTCTGGCTCAGACTATGTCTGATGAAATCTTCCAGAAAGTGGCTGATTGCATCTCTGCAAAAGCCATGTGGGACTCACTGAACCTGATTGTAGCTGATTCAGCTGATGAAAGGAAGGACAGAAGGTCCAACCTTATATCCTAATATGAAAACTTTAAGAAGACTGAAGCAGAGTCAGTTGAAGCCATGTACACCAGGCTCAGCTCAATCATCAATGAGCTGAGAACCCTTGATAAGGAGATTACATTGACAGAGGTCAATGATAAGATACTGATGTGCTTCCCCAGCACATGGAATCTTAGGATCTGGCCTATCAAGGAGGCCAGAAGTACTACTGAGATCTCAACTGAAGCCCTCCTTGGAAAGCTCAAATCTTTTGAGCAAGTTCTAAAGACCAGGGAAATTGAGGCTGAAGCAAAGACTCCAACTCCAGCAAGAAAAGAGCAAACTCTTGCTCTCAAAGCTGCTGATGCTTCTGAAGGAAGCCAATCCAATGAGGAGCTGATGGAACTCTTTGCCAAAAGGTTTCTCAAGATGGGAAGAAAAGACTTCAGAAAGAAATCTTCAAGATATGAAGATAAACCAAGGTATGACAGATCTCCTGCTAAAGAAATTATTTGTTATGGTTGCAGGAAACCTGGACACATTCTACCAGAGTGTCCAGAGGAAAAGAGCAAAGAAAAGAGAAAAAAAAAGGAACATTACAAGAAGCACTCCAAGTCCTCCTCCTACAAAAATAAGAAGAAGGAGAAAGGATTTGTTGCTGAGACCTGGAGTGATTCAGATGAGAAATCTTCCTCCTCAAGCTCCAGTGAAGATGAGAAAGAGAAGAAGGCAAAGGAAATCTGCCTTATAGCAATTGATGCCTGCAGCAACCACTCAGCTGCAGAGAGTTCTGATGATGATGAAGAAATGCCTACAGAAGATCAGGTATTATCTTCATATGATTTTTCTTCTTCTGAATTTAAATCTGAATTTAAATCCCTTTGCTTAGATTTAATTAGTTCAGAAAAGGAAATTAAGAAACTTAGAAATAAGTTAGCAGAATCAAAATCTATTTCTAATGAAAATGCTAGGTTAGAAGCAGAACTCACTAAGTCTTGTGAAGAAATAAAGTTTCTTAAAAATGAACTAGCAAAGTCCAAGAGATTAGAAGAATCTTTGAATGGTAGAAGCCTTAAGCTGCTAGAAATCACTAGCATGACAAACACTAAGTCAGACAATAATAAGCTAGGCTTAGGAGCCTCATCAAGTGAACCCCCATTGGTTCTTAAAAATCATCTTTCAACTCCAGTGAACTTTATTTCAACTGATGGAATAAAGAATACTGAGCAAGTAAAACAAGTTAATCAAGCCTTAAATAAAGCTAAGAGAGAAAAGAGAAAGAAAAAATTTAAGGAGCTACAAAAAGCGTCGAACGCTGCTCGACGATCGAAGGCTCAATGGTCGAACGAAGCTCGACGATCTGAGCATCAATCGTTGAACGTTGATCGACGATTTCAATTTGATTTTCAAAATTACAACCAGAACCTTAGAAACCCTAATATAAATAGAAACCCTAGGTTTGTGGACCCATTAACTGCATGGAGCATCCCATCTAGGAGATCTTACCCTTTAGGATATAAACCCCAACCTGCTTATTCTTTTATTTCAAGTTTTCATTATGTGAAGAATAATGGACCCAAGGTTGTCTGACTCCACAATGTCTAACTATTTAATTTGCAGGTGAAGACCTATCCAATTACTAAAGATAAATGATATTTGGATAGTGGCTGTTCCAAACACATGACAGGAAATAAAGAAAATCTGTCAAGATACAAGGCCAAGCTTGGACCAAAGGTGATATTTAGGGGATTCCAGCTGTGATCAAACTGAAGGATATGGTAGGACTACCATTGGAGCAGTAACCTTCAAAAGGGTTGCATATGTAACTGGACTGAAGCACAACCTTATCTCAGTAAGCCAGTTATGTGATGCAGGATATCAGGTATCTTTCACTAACACTCTCTGTAATATAACTTTAAATAGTAATGTTGTGTTAGTAGGCATTAGACAAGGTAATATTTATCTAGTAGATTTTAATTCAACCCATTCTGAAATCTTCTTATTTAATGAAGTAACAAATAATAATACCTTATGGCATAGGAGGCTTAGCCATGTTAACCTCAAGAACATATCTAGGTTATCGAAATACAACCTTGTTAGAGGTTTACCTTCTTGCCCCTACAAGAAGGAGAGCCTATGCAAGGCTTGTCAATTAGGCAAGCAAACCAAAAATTCCTTTAAATTTGTAAATAAAAGTGATTCACCTAGAATCCTGTATTTATTACATTTGGACCTTTTTGGCCCAATAAATGTACAGAGTCTAAGAGGGAAGTATTACACTTTAGTAATTGTAAACGACTTCTCTAGGTTCACTTGGGTGTTCTTCTTTAGAACTAAGGCTGATAACTTCAAAGTTCTTACAAACTTTCTGCTATATGTGCAGACTGAATATTCTACTCATGTTGCCTTGATCAGAAGTGGTCATGGTACTGAGTTTGATTCTCTTCTCATGCAAGAATTCTGTGAGAAAGAAGGTATCAAACATAGCTTCTCTGCTCCTAGAACTCCCCAACAAAATGGGGTAGTGGAAAGGAAGAATAGAACCCGGATTGAAGCTGCTGGTACATTATTGGCAGATGCTAACATGCCTCTTTCTTATTGGGCAGAAGCTATTAGCACAGCTAATTATGTCTTGAACAGATGTCTTATACACAAGCTTAAGAGTAAAACTCCTTATGAGTTGCTTAAAGGAAAGAAACCTAAAATTAATTATTTTAGAGTATTTGGTTGTGTATTATACATTCATAATAATAACAAAGAATATCTTAGAAAGTTTGAAGCAAAAGCTTCAATGGAAATTTTTCTTGGATATTCCTAAGTAAGCAAAGCTTATAGGGTATTTAATAAATCATCTTCTAAAATTGAGGAGTCTGTACATGTCTCTTTTGATGAGTCAAAGATGTTTTACAAGGAGAAGAAAACTTCCCCTTCCTCAAGTTCATTGCAGGTACCAAAATCTAATAAAGATGTCACTCGAGAGATTCTCCATCTATCAACTCTTCATATCACTGACTCAGACAGTGATGGAGACACTGTGGAAGCAGTTGTTGTACCACCAACAGTTTATCCAATTCCACCTGAGGAATTAATCCAAACTGTTGCTGAAGATCACATCCCACCTGCTGATCTTGTCACACTTAAAGATCATCCTACATCTCAAGTGATTGGAGACATATCAGCTGGTGTACAAACAAGACATCAGTTAAGACAGGATGTTATGCATGCTTGTTTCCTTTCACAGGTTGAGCCCCTCACCATAAAAGATGCTGAGCTAGATCCCCACTGGATCATTGCTATGCAAGAGGAACTCAATCAGTTTGAAAGATGTAAAGTATGGACTTTGGTTCCAAGACCTAAAGGCCAACTGATCATAGGCACCAAGTGGGTGTTTAGAAACAAGTTGGATGCAAATGGAATTATTGTAAGGAACAAAGCTAGGCTTGCAGCTTAGGGCTACAGACAGGAGGAAGGTATAGATTATGACCAAACCTTTGCTCCTATTGCAAGGCTAGAGGCAATAAGGATCTTTCTAGCCTATGCAGCCTATATGAAGTTTAAGGTCTTTCAGATGGATGTCAAGAGTGCCTTCCTAAATGGTGAGATAAAGGAAGAGGTATTTGTTGAACAACCTCCTGGGTTTGTTTTTTCAACTCAGCCCTCATTTGTTTACAAGATACAAAAAGCTCTTTATGGACTTAAACAAGCACCCAGAGCCTGGTATGAGACTCTAGCTAGTTTCTTGTTAGAGCAAAACTTTGTTAGGGGAGTAGTTGATGGAACCCTTTTCGTTAAGCACCACAAAGACACAATCCTGTTAGTTCAAGTGTATGTGGATGATATTATTTTTGGCTCCACTGATCCCAAACTGTGCAAAAAGTTCTCTGACTTGATGCATTCTAAGTTTGAGATGAGTAGTATGGGTGAGCTGTCTTACTTTCTTGGTCTCCAAGTAAAGCAAGATGCTGATGGCATCTTCATCTCCCAATCCAAATATGCCAAGGAATTGGTAAAGAAGTTTGGGATGGCTGATGCTTCAGCAATGCATATACCTATGGCTACTAATGTAGTTATAGATTCTGATGATCAGGGTAAGCCAGTTGATCAGAAAAACTATAGGGCCATTGTTGGTTCCCTATTGTATTTAACTGCAAGTAGACCAGATATAATGTTTGCTACATGCCTATGCGCTAGATTCCAGGTCAACCCCAAGGAATCTCATTTGATTCTTCTCAAGAGAATTTTGAGATACCTGAAGGGATGTCCAAATTTAGGACTATGGTACCCAGCTGAATCAAAATTTGAGTTAATTGGATACTCTGATTCTGACTATGCTGGTTGTAGAGTTGATAGGAAAAGTACCTCAGGAACTTGTCAGTTCCTGGGAGAGATATTGGTCTCTTGGTTTTGTAAGAAGCAGGCTTCTGTCTCAACTTCAACTGCAGAGGCTGAATATGTAGCAGCTGCTAGTTGTTGTTCACATATCCTGTGGATTCAAAACCAGCTTTTGGATTATTGGTACACACACAAGAACACAAAAATCATGTGTGACAGTACCAGTGCTATATCCATTGCACAAAATCCTGTGCACCACTCTAGAACCAAGCACATTGAGATTAGACACCATTTCCTGAGAGATTGTGTGGAAAAGAACAAGATCAGCCTTGAGTTCATATCCACTGACCTTCAGAGAGGTGATATTTTCACCAAGCCCTTAGATGAACAGAAGCATCTGTTCTTTTTGGTTCAACTAGGCATGATTAATGGAAAAGACTAAGTGTGACTTCTGCCTTTGTTGAAATCTGTTTGAAGATTGTCGAACGACGTTCGACGATAGTCGAACAGGTCGAGCCTATCATCGACCTACGGGCGACGATAACTTATTTGTTTGTGAAGACAGAAATAGTCGAACGATTGATCGACTACTCTGCTTCAGGAAACGATCGTCGAACGATCGTTCGACTATCGTCTCCAGTATCTGTTAAAATAGATCGACGATTGCAGTTTTAATATAAAACCGATGGTCGACCTAGGTTAAGAGATCGTTCTTTTTGTAGTCGACAGAGATCGTCTTTTCGTATTCCTTCTTTCTGCTTGAGCCCTGCCTCGCGCTCTCTGCCGTTTCGCTTTCATCGTCTCTCTCGTCTTCTCCAACCCAATCAATGGCGATTGCTCCAGCCCTTCTGTCAGTAATGAAGTTCGACGCCGGCTTCAGCGTAGATTTTTACTCCTTCAGCGCCTGTGATTCTGAGATAGTAGAAATCCTCCAGCTCTGTAAGGAACAAGGATTGGAATGGCTAATGTACACAAGGATGAAGATAAACATCCCAGAGATTAAAGAGTGGGCCTTCACTTCATCTTCTAGTGACGAATCTATGACTGGAACGATTGGCGGCGAAGAGGTAATTCTGACTCCCGCCGTATTGACTGATATTTTCGGATTACTGAATGGTGAAGAGGAATATGAACAAGATACTCCAGAGTTAGGGAGGATGTTGATTGAATTAGGACATGCAGAAGGCATTCCTTTTAAATTGCTAAAGGTTAATTTTTCGTTGAGGATAAAGTTCTTGGCTGAAATAGTCGGAAAAGTGCTTTTGGGCAAGCACTCTGCTCATGATAACATAACCAGGCAACAGTTTGCTTTGATGTGTGCAATAGTAAATAAGAAACAGATAAATTGGGCAGGAATTATGTTTGATTTGATAAGAAAGAAGAATAGCAAGAAGGAAGTCACCCTGGGTAGGGTACTTGGGATATTTCTAAGAGAGAAATACCCCCATCTGTTGGTTACAGTCTCTTCATCCATCAATGTCAGTAAGAAGATGGATCCAACATTATTTGTTAAGTGGAAAAGGAGCTTTCAGAAGCCTTCTCCAGCTGGGGTAGCTCCAGTTGTGTCTGAGAGCACAAGGACTGTTTCAGTCACTCCCCACCTACATGAAGCAGGCTCATCCATTCTCTCCATTCCATCCACTCCATCTGCATTACCATCCACTTCTACTGAGGTGCCATCCACATCTGCATTACCATCTACTTCAATTGAAGTTCCATCTACTTCAATTGAAGTACCATCTTCTGCCTCTCTTCTTCTTGACCCTTCCTCCTCAATTCTCCATGCATCACCACCAGCATCTCCACTCCCTTCTCATCTTGCTAGGATTTCTCATCCTAGTTTTGATTTATTGGTTTCTGAGCTATCCACTCCTCCTCAGTCACCAATTCCTCATTCAATTCATATTGATCTTCATGCATCCACCCATCAATCACCAGTTCACTCTCCATCTCATCAGGAGAACACCATCCCTGATGATCATCCATCTACTGTGATTCCCCCACCATCATTTGAAATCACACCAGCCTTCATTTCAAGCATATTGGAGCTAATTACTCCTTCAATCAAAATCATGATTGAAGAAGCAATTGCTCCTCTCGTTTCTTCCATCTCTACCTTGTCATCTTCCATCTTAGCTCTCTCTAGGTCTGCTGAGCCATCTTCAGTTAGGGGCATGACTTTAGTTTCTACTGAAATAAGGCAGGGGGAGATGTTCGAGGAAGATGCCTCAGGACTGCCCCTTGTTTCTCGTCCAGCAGAGCCCCAAGACATGATTCAAGAAGTAACAGCAGCTCCAGGTGACATTGCAACATCTTCTGCAGTTCCAGTACCAGTTCAGAAGCCTTCCGATATTATAATGGAAGCAGAATTTGCGTTCAAAGTATGCCTTGAAGAAGCTTCTACTCCCTTAGTTGCTCTGTTCCTAGAAGAAGTCATTACCTCCTTTCTAGATGACTTATGGGAGTTAGGAAATTCTGAGGAAAATCCTGAAGGTAATTCATTTACTCATTTTCTTGACATGTTAACTGACATGCTAGTCTGTGAATACCTAGAAGGAATGTTTTAATTTCATTTAGCAAATCTGTGTTCCTGATACTACAGATCTAGTGGAAGTATTTCAAGCTGTCCAAGAACCTGCTCAACAACCTGATCCAGAAGCAGTGCAAGAACTTGTTATTCAAGAGCCTATATCTTCCCCTCCAGCTCAGGTAGTTGTGAATGATGAACTGGTCCTCATGACAATTGCAGCTGAGATAGAAAAAGTTTCAGATATTCAAGAAGAAAAGTCTACAGTCTGGGATGACACCCTAGGACTGGATCTGGATACTCTTCTGCCACAGGATGCCTTAGAAGAAGAGAAAGAAAAACCTGCTTTAAAAGACAAAGAAAAAGCTGTGCAAGAAGCTTTTGATCCTTATGATCATCCTCCATCATCTCATTCTAAGGATGAAGATGACTCTGATGATTTAGAAGAGTCTAAGAAAAAGAAATCTGCTAAAAGGAAAAGGAAAGCTGTTGCTCCTCCTCCACCTAACCATGATCATGACATTCCTTATTATATATTGAAAGGAATAGATCCCAAGTCCAAAGAATATCAGCACTAGATGGGATTCTCCAAGAATCAGCAAAAGAAAAGAAAGAAATCCAAAAGATATGATAGTCCAGCACCTGAATGGACCCCTAGAGGTCCTCCTCCTCCACCTCCCAGTGCAGGAGCTTCTGGTAATATATCTGCAAATCCTTCAGCCCCGTCTGCCAGATTCACTCCATCTCAATCTCATCAAAGAAAAGGCAATCCAGGATATCAAAGCAGATCCCAATCTGGATATCAAAGGCAAGATGCTGATACAAGAGAGCAAGTAAATGAGGTAGTATATCAGAAACCAACTTTTTCTCCTCCTCCTTCTCCCAAGAGAAGAGCTTCACCTTCCAAAGAAACCAAAAGCATATCTTCCTCAAAGCTAGCTCTAGCAAAGGAAACTGATTCAAAAGGTAAAAGGATTACTTTCTCTGAAAAATCAAATAAGAAATATGCTGAGTTTGCTCCTCCTTCTTCCCTAGTTATTCAAGAAAATAGAGAGCCAGCTGCAAGCATGTTAGAACTTTCTACTAAATTTAAAGCTGTAAAACCTTTAGATCCAACTTGTGAAAATGAATATGAAAGTCAAGAGCTTAATCCTGATTTCAGGATGGCTAGATATCTTGAACTAGTTGGATCAGCCCAGATCAGAAAAGCCAAAGCAGAAGGAAAAGATATTACAGGATTAACTACTATATCTAAATTCAGAAAGAAGGAGCTAGATAAATTTCAGGTTAGACCTGAGGTCTTTGATCCTTCAAAATATATGGAAAAGCACCCTGAAGCAGTAGTACCAAGAATAGAAGAATCTAGAATTATTGGGGAACAAGATTTAAAGTTATCAAAGAAAGAAGCTTTAGACCCTTTCAGAAAAATTTCATTTCTTCCTGGTTCCTCTGTATCTAAACCAGATTCTGATGCTTCTTAAGTTTCATTGATTGACAGTTGTTTATTTGTCTGTTTGATTGATGCTATCTGCTGCTTAGATATTTCCTTTCCTGTATTATATTTATTTCCAATAGTTTGTTTTGTTTGTTTTGTTTTGAGAGACTTAACCCAAATAAGGGGAGATTGTTGGTACCCTAGTTTGGATTTGAGTTTAGTCTTCTCATTTAGTCTCTTGACCCAAGATTTATCTATGGTCAAAGATTAGTTGTTTAGTTAGATTGCTCTAGTTGTAGAGTTGTTACTTTTCCAGATGAAAATTTGGTTAAGTTGTTTTTTGGTTCGACTATGGTCGAACGCTGCTCGACTATCGTCGATCAACTGTTCGACGATCGTCTATCAGTTGGTCGACTATCGTCAATCAGCAGATCGTCTATCTCTGAGTTAGTTCAACTCTTGTTAGCTCGACGTTCTGTGGTATCTGCCTCGTCGATCGTCGAACCCCGCTCGACTTCTTTTGACCAAACAGATTTCTTGATAGTTCAACTATCTGCTTGGATAGTTCAACTATCTGATAGTTCGACTATCTATTTGATGGGTTGACTATCTGTGTTGCTTGATAGTTCGACTATCTGTCTTGATAGGTGGACTATCTGCTCTGTTTGATAGTTCAACTATCTGCTTGGATAGTTCAACTATCTGATAGCTCGACTATCTGTTTGATAGGTCGACTATCTGTCTTGTTTGATAGTTCGACTATCTGTTTGATAGGTCGACTATCTGTGTTACTTGATAGTTCGACTATCTGTCTTGATAGGTCGACTATCTGTTCTGTTTGATAGTTCGACTATCTGCTTGGATAGTTCAACTATCTGATAGCTCGACTATCTGTCTTGATAGGTCGACTATCTGTTCTCTTTGATAGTTCGACTATCTGTTTAATAGGTCGACTATCTGTTTTGCTTGATAGCTCGACTATCTGTCTTGATAGGTCGACTATCTGATAGCTCGACTATCTGTTCTGATAGGTCGACTATCTGCTGTGGTAGTTCGACTATCTTCTTTGATAGTTCAACTATCTGTGTCGTTCGACTATCTGTTCTGATAGGTCGACGATCTCTGTGCTTCGGTCGACGATCTCCGAGGGTCGTTCGATGTTCTTCTGTCTGTCTTTAGTAATTTTGTACTCCTTCTATTCTATGATTTATTTCCTGTTTATTTAGCATATTTTATTAAAGATTATTTCATTAATTTTGTGCATACATCTCAAGGCAATCTTTGCCCCATCCTTTGTGCATAAGTCAAGCTTTATCTGACAAAGTTTTTTGTCTTATTAGTTGAAATATCTGTTTGCTTTATTCTGCCATGTTGTCCTTTATAGCCGTTAGACACAAAAATCTTCTTTGGCCGTAAAGAGTTTAGTCTGATGTGACTTTCTTTAGTACTCCTTTTATCTGAATGGATATGTAGCTTCTTAGAAAGCTTTATCCCCTTATAGCATGTCTGCCTGCAGGATATGTTTTTGCTTTATGCTATTTGCAGCCCAGATTGCAGATCTCAGAAGAAGACAAAATTCAAACAAAGTTTAGAACCGTTGCAAAGGCCAATATATAAAGTGCTTTCAAAAGGCAGCAGATATAAACAACCATACTAGAACAATAAGAAGAACAACACACAGATTCAATACATAGTTTCATATACAGATTCAAAGCAAGAAGATATACAGCTCTCAGTCATTGATACATTCAACTGAGAAGATCATCCTTCTTCAACTCTCTCTTCTTCAATCCTGAGTTCATCCTGTTGCAAGGAACATTCACTCAGTGCCTCAAGAAGAAGAAGAAGAAGATAGAAAAGCTATTGAAGAAGAATAATCATTCTACAATCAAGAGTCTTCTTCAAGCTTCTTCTTCAGAACTTCAAGACAGTTCTTTGTCTCAAGTTCAGAAGAGTTCCTGCACCTTGAAGCAAGACTTCTTCCTGGATATTCTCTAAGCCAGGGGGAGCCTTGATTCTTTAGAGCTTTCTAGCTCTGTGCAATCCACTAGCTTCTCTAATCTATTTTAACAATAGAGAAGAAACTTTAACTCTCTCAACCTCCTGTATAAAGGGTTATTACTCCCTTCAAAAGTAAAACTTGGTGGCAGGGCACCTGATCAAAAACCTGTGTTGGATTTTGAGCTCCTGATCAAAAGCTCAAAGGGTCTACTTGATCTACCTGAAGCAGATCAGTTGGTGGCAGGACACCTGAACAAAAACCTGTAGTGGATTCCTACCAGGGTGGTAGAAGAGTGGACGTACCTACTTAGAGGGAACCACTATAAACTTCTTGTGTCGTCTGTATTGCTTAATTAATTTATTGCACTGTGGCTGTGAGTAGAAATAACTAGGATTGCTAGTTGCTGTGATAGGATCAAAGTTCAACTGTAATTACAGTTAGCTTTCTCTAGTGCACTTCACTTGATGTTAGGCTCTAGGGTTTCAAATATCTATAAACTCATTCCGCAAATTAACTCTAAGGGAGTTGAGTAGGGTGTCATAATTTTTGAATACTCTATTCACCCCCCTCTAGAGTTGTATCTATCCTCACTTTCATGTATGCAACATGATATTATTCATCAAATTAGCTGTGTCTATACTTCACAACAAAATGGGGTGGCGGAACGCAAAAACCGTCACCTCCTCGATGTCGCTCGCACTATGATGACAAAAATGCAGGTTCCTCGCTCCTATTGGGGTTATACTGTGCTCATCTCCTGCTATCTCATCAATCGCATTCCATCCATGGTTCTCCACGGACAAACCCCATTCTCCATCCTCTATCCGGGCAAGGATCCGTTTCCTCTCCCTTTGCGTATCTTTAGGTGCACGGCTTTTGTGCATGCTCATTCCGCCACTCATGACAAAATCGCCCCACGTACCACCAAGTGTGTCATTTTGGGTTACTCTACTACTCAGAAAGGCTGTTGTTGCTTTCAACCCATTCTTCGTAAGCAATACGTATCCACGGATGTGACCTTCTTCGAGAATGCGTCATATTTCTCTTCTGACTCCTCTCCCTCTCCAGATATTTCTGCTCCTCCTACTGTCCCCTCCACCACGTCTACTCCCATCGAGATTTCTCCACTGTTGTCTTCATCGTCTCCTCCTTCTCTCTCTCCCTCTCCACCACTGCTCTCTCCCTCCTCTCTGCGACCATCTCTCTCCACTCCCGAGCCAGCTCTCTTCGCCATGGATGCTCCAGTTACCGATGAACATGCCGATCTGGATCTTCCCATTGCTCTTCGCAAAGGGGTGCAGACGTGTACCCATCACCCACTGCTGCTGTTGTTTCCTATGATCGTCTAACTCCTTCTTGCAAGGCATTTGCATTGTCTATCTCTGCCACTGCTACTCCCCGAACCTACCAGGAAGCTCTTATTGTTCCTCATTGGAAGGTTGCCATGGATGAGTAAATTTCTACCCTCATTGAAAAGGGTATCTGGACCCTTGTTCCTCCCCCTTTGGGCACTGATGTGGTTGGCTATCGTTGGGTCTTTATTATAAAGTTCCATCTGGACGGCAGCGTGGATCGATACAAGGCCCGCATGGTCGCCAAAGGCTTCACTCAGACTTATGGTGTTGATTACTTTGACACCTTCTCTCTAGTTGCTCGTCTCAGCACCATTCGGGTCCTTCTCTCCGTGGCTGTCAACAGGGATTGACCCATTTCACAGCTGGATGTCAAGAATGCCTTTCTCTATGGTGATTTTAAGGAAGATGTTTATATGGAGCAACCTCTTGGGTATGTTACTCAGGAGGAGACACGAGTATGCCGGTTGAAGAAGTTCATCTATGACCTAAAGCAAAGCCCTCGGGCTTGGTTTGACAAGTTTAGCGGCATTGTTGCGGCCATTGGTTTTGCAATAAGTTCTATCGATCACTCCTTATTCATTCGCAAAACCTCCTCGGGTCTGGTGGTTCTTGCTGTATATGTGGATGACATTCTTCTTACTGACGATGACCATGTTGAGGTAGCTTTGATAAAGAAACACCTCTGTCAACACTTGGTCACGAAGGATATGGGCTCACCAAAATACTTTCTGGGGATTGAAATCTCTAGAAAACCCAAATCCTTGGTCCTCTCCCAACGAAAGTATTCTCTTGATCTACTAAAAGAGGTTGGGTTGACTTGTGCTAAACCTGCCCGATGTCCCATGACTGCTGGAGAAGACAAAACTTGGACAGATGACTCGCATCCTCTATCCGATCTTATGAGGTACCAACGTCTGGTTGGCAAACTCATTTATCTCATGGTAACCAGACCCGACATCTCCTATGCTGTAGGCAAGGTGAGCGAATTCATGCAAGCTCCTAGGGACTGCCATCTACAATCTGCCCTGAGGATATTAGAGTATGTTAAAGCAGCACCAGGTAAAGGACTTTTTTTCCGAAAAATGGTCACTTGAGGGTTGAAGCGTACTCAGATTTGAGCTATGCTGATAACAAAGGAGACCGCAAGTCAACATCAGACTTTTGCACATTTGTTGGAGGAAATCTTGTGAGCTGGAAGAGCAAGAAACATTCCGTGGTCTCCAGGTCTAGTGTAGAAGCGGGATATCGTAGTATGGCGTCGATCACATGTGAGTTAAAATGGTTACGAGCTCTCATGCTTGACTTAGGAGAGGTCTACAACTATCCTCTTCTTATGTTCTGCAACAACAAAGCCACAATATACATATCAAAAAATCCGGTCTTTCATGAGAGAACAAAACATATAGAAGTCGACTGACATTTTATTTAGGAAGAAATCTTGAAGAAACAGATTTGTACTCCATTCGTCACTTCTGACAATGAGTTGGCTGATATCTTCACCAAGAGGTGTCTGCTTCCTTTTTTCATATTTGCGACAAGCTGGGCATGATTGATATCTATGGTCTAGCTTGAGGGGGAGTGTTGCAGTATGGAGGTTGGATGGTCTGTTGCAGTATGGAGGCCGGGTGGTCTAGCGGTTTATCTCAGCGGCTTGTTAGTCGGGCTCTTGTTGTTTGGTATCCGAGCGGTCTGGTGGTATGTCTCAAGCGACTTGGAGACTGGCGGTCTAGCGGTCTCCTGTGGCGGCTTGTTCTCTGTGGCGGCTTGTTCTCTCTTTCTGGTGGTTGTTGAGCGGTTAGCCTATTCGTCTAACCGCGCGACTTGTTCGGTCTGTTTTCTGTAAAGCCGCATACACTTGTAATTATTTAGTCCCATATTGCTTATTTGTAATATCTCTCATCTCCTCCATTCTATAAAAGGGAGGCTATACCTTTGTAATACTCATTTTTTGGATAATAAAATTTTGTTACTCCAAATTTTTGATCTACTTTCTTTCTGTTCGCACAAAAGTTTTTCTATAAATTCTTCCCTGAATCTGATAGAGAATCATTTCTTTTAAACCTTCTTCCAACGGTTAGAATTATTTGAATTAATTACTTAAAGTTTCCCCTTAGATTAAGACTGAATCAATTCTCTGAAATTTGCAGTCTGAATTACACTCAACGTTACGTCGACTTCATGTAAGAGTTATATCAACTTCTTGCTTCAGAATAGAATAACTCTGTTGTCGAAGTTGCGTCGATATCTTATCAATGCATGAGACAACTTTTGTCTTGAAGTGACGACGACTTAGTATATGTAGTTCTCTGAATTTCAACTATATTAATATCGACATCAAGTCGATGTTGCGTCGACTTCTAGTCGACGCATGTTGGCTTTTCTGGGTTTTCTTTTATATTATACAGTATGCCTAGCTTATGCCCTTGACTTTACTAACTTCATTGGACACTTATGGCCATATTACCCTTTCTATAATATGGGTAATAAACCTAGGATGTAAAATCACTTTTAATATAATTTGTTATGTTAAATAATAAGAGATTTTTCCAACAATCTCCACCTATTTTGCTTAACAAATTTTATAAAGTTTTAATTATGATTTTATCATGATATATAAAGAATAATTTTCAACAAACATATGTAAATGATACAAATACATGCAAAGGGAATAACATGAGTGGTAAATGTATGATTAGCTTCAGAATAAATTGTATAGAAGAATTTTTGTATAATATCATCATGGCTCTCAATAGTATAGAATTCCAGCATATATAATATATATCACCTTTAAGAGCTTTTAAATTGCATCTTTCTTAGAGGAGATTTTCCTTTTTTTTGTAAAATTGAAGGTATTGATGCTAGTTGATCTTCATCTATCTTGTCCTGAAGCTCTCCCTAAATTGCAGGATCATTCTCTATCTCACTTCTCATTTGCATTGCTTCCATTATAACTTGCAGAATATGAATTGAGTCATTCTCCCCCTGTCTTGGTGAGTCCCTTTGAACTGCAACTGTTGAGATTTCAACCATTTGGTCACCATCTTCTTTTCTCATCAAAGCTTCTTTACTTAGGGCCTCATTCTCTTCTAAAGGTTTCATGAGCTGGACTTCCTCAGACATCTCCCCCTTCTGAACCGCATGAGATAATAAGGTTAAGAAAGATCCGGTGAAATCAGTGGAAGTCAGCTTATCTTGTACTCACTTCACAAACTCTTTGACTCTATCAAGTCGGGTCTCCATGTGTTTAAAGGAAGTTGTGAGTATGAGGCATGTTCAACCATAAGGCCAGTGAGGGAGGCAGTGGACTGTTGTATTGCTTGAAGAATAATGTTATTAAGGTGTGTAGCAAGAATGGAAGAAGCATCAGATGCACTTGTTCTGGCTAGAGAGGATGGTAGTGTTGTTATTTGTTGTATTGTTGAAGGTTCATTTGGTAATGAGATGGGAGATGGTGAGTGAAGAATGGTGCCTTCTTGCGGAGTTCCTTCCTGGAGATCAGTTTGAGGAGATAGTGGAGGGGACTCTTTCTTAGTCCCAGGTTTGATGATTTACCTAGTTCTTTTTTGAAAAGAGAGCAATTGACAGTCTCTTCCTCAGAGGGATATTCAATCCCTTTGATTTGCATAATGTAGGATAGTGGTGCTTTAGAATCTGACTCATAAAAGTCATGTATGCATTGTCCTTGATACTGCACTTATGACCTATGAGGTACAAAATACATTTGCTCTAATCAATTTTCTTTCCTATCATCAAGACCCCCATCAGATACAACTAAGTTTTGGGGATGACATTATGAGTTTGGGACCATTTTTGGCTTTATAGTTTCCCAACAATCCTTTGTGTCCAGTCATGTGCCTGGAGCATCCACTGTCCAAGTACCACAACTACTTTGTGGAAGGACGGTCCTTTACCTACATAGGAAACTAAATATTAGTTAGTACCCAGATTACCTTGGGTCCATTTCCCTTTTTTGCAGTATATGGGGTGATGTAGGTATACGAAGGCCTTTCATGATACCTCTTAGGATAAAATAGTGTTGGTCTATCAAATCAACAACTTCTAGTATCATGAACTCTACTCAAACAATTAATATATTCAAGGTTAGAAAGATGATAATCAAAAAAACATTATAAAACTATAATCTGGGGAAATGCTTTGACTGGCACTTGACATAACTTTCTAGTTACGTTGATTTGATGTTGACGCATAATGGAGGTTGCGTCGATATGAAGTCGATGCATGTTCCAAGCTAGAAACATTTTTATTCCTTATGGTTATATGTTCTATTGGTTTCTCTTTTAGTATGTCCTTATCTTTAGATAAACTTACTTTATTAAATATAGTGATCTTTTCAGGGTCATCATCTGCTATAATGTGAATTGGGTCATTATCTGGAATTATAATATGTTGCTTGTCCTTAGCTTTAATGAAGGATACATGATTCCTCCATGCAGGTGTGCGGGAAATTTTTTTCGTGCTGGTAGGGTCGGCTCCCAATCCCAGGTGATTAAATCTTTTTGTTAGATTTTCAATAATGTTCCTAAGTTGTTGACTCTTACCATTTCAGGAGTGCTCAAAAACTTTTGCCTTTATTAGCTCATTTTTTAGAAGTGCGTTCTCGTTAATTAATTATGTTACTTGTCGTTTAAGCCTCTCCACTTCTATTTTGAAAAGATTGTCTTGTTGAATTTGTTCACCATCACATGAACAACTCTTTTTTAATTTAATTTCTTTTCTGATATGTTTTATTTATTTTTCTGCTTCTAATTGATCTTACAAAAATCTTTGAAACATTCCTTAAATTCATCAGATGAAAAATCAATATTATCAAAGCAACATACCTGATCTTCTTCATCCTCTGAATATATAAGATTCCAAAGTCATCAGACATGCTTCTTCAACAACAGCCTCATTGTCACTCTTTGATGAGGAACTTGACTTTGAACCAGTATCACTCTAAGTTTCTACAATGAAACCTCTTCCTTTCTTCTTGTCCCTCTTGTTGAAGGACGGCTTTTTGTGCTCCTTCTTGCATGACTTATCCTTCTTCTGTTCAGGACAGTCATGAGCAATATGACCTGAATTTCTGCAGGCAAAGCGGATAACTTCCTTGCTTTGGGTCTTGTTAAATTTGGGTTTGCTGAAGCCCCTTTCTCTTCTTCTAGAGTCTTCTGCTTTAACCCATCTTCTAAATCTCTTAACCAGGAGATTTAACATCTCCTCTTCAGAGTTAGAAGGTTCTCCATCAGTATCTTTAAGAGCAGTAGACTTCTCTATTGGGGTAGAGTGTTTATCTTTCACTTCTGACTTAGCCCTAGTCTTTAATAGGAGTTCATAGGACTTCAGCTTGCCTAACATGACATTAGTAGTAATTTCTTAGTGGCATCTGGGCTCTTTGATGACCCAGATTCTTGAATCTCATGTGCTTAGACACATGAAAAGCTTATCATTGATCTCAGTAAATGAGATCTCTTTGTCCAGCCCTTTAAGTTCACTAATAATGATACTGAACCTTTCATACATCTCATTCACAGTCTCTTCAGTTTTCTTCTGGAAATTCTTATATTTAGATATGAGAAGAGACCTCTTATCCTTCCTTTCATCAGAGCTTCCATCAACAATTCTAAACAATGACTCCCGTATTTTTTTGGATGACTAGCAATCAACAACTTTCTGGAATATTTCATCTGACATTATTGGGACTAGGATGTTCATGACCTTTACATCTCAGTCCTTCACTTTCTTCTCTTCTTCTATCCATTCAAATCTTAGTACATGTTCTTTTGTGGTGTTGCCACTTGCATCTTTCTTGTATGGCAAAGACGGTTCTGTTAAAATAGAGCCAAATATACGCTCATCAATAGAATTCATATATAGTTTGATTTTGGCCTTACAAAGTGTCAACTTTTCTAAGTTACATAGTGAAGGTCTCGTGGATGCAAATGCTTTAAAATTATTTGATGGTATTTTGAAAATAGATTTTATATATATATATATATATATATATATATATATATATATATATATATATGTGTGTGTGTGTGTGTGTGTGTGTGTGTGTGTGTGTGTGTGTGTAACTTTGCAACTGCTTTTTGAACGTGTTAGCCCTTATTTGATCAACCTCGCTTTGGTATCATTTGAAAGTGTGAACAATTGAATAAATCCTCTGAAAATTCTTTAGGGAGGGGGGGGGGGGGGGGGGGGATATAGATTTAAAAACGAACTTAATTAATTTCAGTTATTTCAGAATTTGCACACACAGATACGAAGATGCTCGTGTGCGTGTCTCTCTCTATATATATATATTTGTTGTCCCAATCATCAAAGTTGGAGGGACTCAAATTATACATATCATAAACTGTGGATGACGTAAAATTTAAACAAAAAAAAAACTTAAAGCTTCCACTAGTATTTGTCAACGTTAGTATTAGGTAGAGAATTATCAGTAAGTAACGAGTCAACGGAAGGATTTCTGCATCTACCTAAATTTTATCATTTTAAAAAGCCAATTAATTTAATATTCACCTATGAAAAAGACAACTAATTACTAAATGATGTGGCGTGGAAAATTAAAAGCAATTGGAGGGAAACCCCTTGCTATTTCCACTAGTATTTGTCCCCAAATCCTATTTAGATTTCTCCATCTAAACTTTCTTAAGTCTTCTCTTCATTGAAGTTAAAAATATTTGAAGGCTATGATAAGGAGATGACAATTCATTTGAGCCCGACAATTTTGAAATCAATCAAAGCAATGTATGCAAGACATCAATAAATCAAGAGTTGTAAAATTTTAATGTTGTGAAGGTTTTTCATCGTATACTTGTGTGTGTGCATATAATTCTGCTTCTAGTAGCAGGGTGAAGGCTGACTTAGCTATTGCGAAGTATGAAAAAGGAGCTAATGTTGCACTAATACGAGTTTTAGCGTGGGTCCAATGCTACTTTTGTGACAATGAGCTTGCCCGCACAACGCACTGGATCTAGATGTGGATTTGGGGTCTGTTTGGGAGGGCTTTTTAGCTCTTTTTCATTTTCTAGAAAACGCTACCACATTTAAGAAACCGTTTGAATTGTCTACCGGTGGGAAAAGCTACCGCGGAAAACCCAATTTTCTCATCTTTTGGAAAAGTCACCTGTCACCTACTTTACCTTTTCGAAAAGCACTTCTTCATTACAAAAAAATTATCTTTTAAAAAAATCTCTAACTTGATTTTTTTTGTCCAACTGCGATTTTTTTTACGGACGTAATTTTTTTACCCGGGCATATTTTTTTGTCTGGGCGCGAATATTTCAACTGGACACAAATTTTACGTCCGGACGCGAATTTTTCTCCTAGTCACGAAATTTTCCCCCGGGCTGGCATTTTTCGCCCAAGTGCGGGGTTTTTCGCCCGGGTGCGCTTTTTTCGCCCGAGTGCGGTTTTTTCGCGTGCATTATCTTTTTCGCCCAGGTGGGTTTTTTTCGCCCAGACCGATTTTTTTGTCCAGGCGAGAATTTTTTGTCCGAGCGCGAATTTTTCGCCCGGACGCGAATTTTTCTCCTGGGCCCGATTTTTTCATCCGGGCACAGTGTTTTTCGCCTGGGTGCGTTTTTTTTCGCCCGAGTGCAGTTTTTTCGCCCGTGCACGATTTTTTTCGCCCGAATGCGTTTTATTCGCCAGGGCCGATTTTTTCTTTCGGGCGTGATTTTTTCGCACCGGCGCGAATTTTTCGCCATGGCGACATTGTTTTGCCCGGGCGTGATTTTTTTGCCCAGGCGAGGTTTTTTTGCTCGGGAGCGATTTTTTTCGCCCGTGAACGATTTTTTGCCCGGGAGCGAATTTTTCGTCTGAGCTCGAATTTTTCGCTCAAGAGCGATATTTTTTCATCGGAGCTTGTTTTTTTCGCCGGTGAGCGGTTTTTTCTCCCAGACGCAATTTTTCGCCCGAGCGCGGTTTTTTTGCCTGAGAACGAATTTTTGCCCCGGGATCTGTTTTTTTCGCTCGGTCGCGAATTTTTCGACCGGGCGCGATTTTTCGCCCGTGAGCGATATTTTGTCGCCTGAGCGTGCCCGTGACGAATTTTTTGCTCGGACGCGAATTTTTTGCATAAGCGTGATTTTTTCGCTCGTTCGCGATTTTTTTCGCCCAGATGCTATTTTTTTCGCTTTCGGGCAAAAATATCAAGTCTGTGAGAAAATATCGTGTGCGGGCTAAAAATTCATGCCCGTGAAAAAAATTCACGTCCGGGCGAAAAAATCGCGTCCGGGCTAAAGATTCGCGTCCGGCTGAAAAATTGATGCTCGGGAGAAAATATAGCGCCCGCCCAAAAAATTTGTGCCCGGGCGGAAAATATCGCACCCGGGCGAAAATTCACGGTCGGGCAAAAAAACCGCGTCCTGGTGAAAAAACCGCGTCCCGGCGAAAAAACTGCGTCCGAGCTAAAAAACCGCGCCCAAGCGAAAAAATCGCGCCCGGGTGAAAAAATCGCGCCCGTTCGAAAAAACTGCGCCCGGGTGAAAAAACCGCGCTCGGGCGAAAAATAGTTCCCGCTCGAAAAAAAAACGTGTCAGGGCGAAACAAATGACGGCTTTTCCCCCGACGCATATTTTTGGTCGGGTGCGCATTTTCCGCCTCGAAGCACATTTTCCGCCTGCGCGCTCATTTTCCCCCGGACGCACTTTTTAATAAAAAAAGTTACCGCCACAGAGATTTGCCAAATGGTTTATAAAGTGCTTCTCTTTCTGAAAAGCTCTATAAATTGAGTTTACCCAAACAGTTCTCCTTTTCTAATAGACATTTTCCAAAAGCTCATTTTACTACCATCCTTTTGTCACCACTCCTCCTTTCTGAAAAGATTTCTCAAACAGACCCTTAGATATGACATTTAGGATTTGAGGAATAATTAAATTGATATTTTTCATTAAAAAAAGTTTTATGTTTGTCTACTTAGTTTCGGCTAGGTAATCGCCGACAGCTCTTTTTCTCTAATTGTTGTCCGTTCTTTTTCGCCCATCGACGAAAACGGCTTTTCACCAATCGCCGAACCCTTTTTGTTCGCTGATTGTTCCGGATTGCCGATCACTAACTAATGTTTTTTGACGATCATCGACCTTTGACTGTTACTAATAGCCAATCGTGGACCGCTACAAATAGATGATCGCTGGCTGCACCCAATAGCCGATTGTTAACCACTTCTAAGAGCTGATTACCGGCATTTTACGAGAATTTTTTAGGAATGAATCTTCCACCTAAAATTACGGTGCTCGCACGCATCAAATAGTTGGTTCCTGAAAAAAATAACATGATTGATTGAAATATTGTCGTATTTGATAATTCTGATAGTATTTTTAGAATACTACAGTATTCTGCGAAAACAACTCCGTCGTAGAATATCAGATTGTACGACTGTATTTAATCCCACACCTTAAATTAGATGAGAGAAACACACCTAAAAATTTCTCGTCTTTTATAACCGTTCGTCTACCCCTATCGATGATCATTGACTGGAGTGGAGTTTTATTAAATTGATGTGCATTTTCTTTCATTTTTCTGGGCTTCAATATTATTTCCGTTTGGAATTTATTACCCTTGCCGCTTAATTAATATTAAGATGTTGACATTTTAGTTATTATTTTTGAGATGATAATTAATATTTTTATAGCTGTTTATTTAGGCTCCGTTTGGGGGAATTTATTTTCACCGGTCAAACGGTTACGACCGCATGAACCTGTACGACCGCATGAACTGAACAGGTTCATGCGGTCGTAACCGCTTGACCGGTGAAAATAAGTCCCGCCAAACAGAGCCTTAAATGATCCTTTTAAGTTCTTTTGTGTATTTAAATGATCCAGATATTTTCAGCACGTTCTAATATACAAAAAAATCTTGTTGTTGTGGTTGCTTAGCGCTCTCTCGGTCCAGAGAATTGAACATTCTTAGCACAAGAGTGAGTCAAATACGTAAACAATCAAAAGAGAACCAATAACAGAGACAACAAGACTGGAAAAACATGTAAAAGATAAAAACACGGGGTCAGTTCAGTGACGACCAAGTCCACTAATTTAGGTTTCGTTTGTTTTAGCGTTTAAGTACGTTTCGTTTTATCAAAACGCAATAACTGGCGTTAAACCCGTTAATTTACTTTTCCGCCTCCAATTCCAGCCGCCGGCGTTTCTGCATGCTCAAAAAAAACGCGGGATGAAATCACGCTGGAGAGCTCCGGTTCGCCGTGTTTATGGAGGAGAAAAGCCTCGCCGTGCCGCCCTCCCGTGACCCACGTTGAGCCACCCTCCCGTTTCTCCAGGTTTCCTGGGAATGAGGAAAACCTGGGCTGCTGCCGATGGCCTGAACAGAGCCCACTGGCGGGCGCGCCGGTCCCCGACGAACCCGCCGGGGGTATCTTGTCTGCGCTCCGACAGGGCCACCTCCGGTGGTGGTGGCCTTGCCGGAGCTCCGACGGGATACCCCCAGCGGGTTCGCCGGGGTCCGGCGACCCTGTCGGTGGGCTCCGACCACGCCGCCGCCGGCGGAGGCGCGCCGAAGTAGGGCAGGGACGGGGCGGAGGAGGGAATTTATACACAGTAACATTAAAATTTTAAAAAATATATATATATACCGTTAAGAAGTAATAAAAAAAATTATATTATAAAAAATATTTTATAATGCAGAATATTCATAAAACGCCACCGATTTGTCAAATGATTTTCTGTTCTGAACAGCTCTGCAAACACAGACTATCCAAACAGATCTCAATTTACATCAATCAGTTTCCATCAGCTCCATTTACACACCTGCATTTACAACAACTCCTTTTATAACCGCAATCGCTCTCTCAAACGAAGCCTTAGTTGAGGTTACAAGTGTTAGAATTTTCGAGAGAGAGATGGAATAAAGTCACTGCGGAAAGCTAAGCCCTCACTTGGGAAGGCACTAGAGACTGTGCTGGAGTAGGCACTATGCTCGCGGAAAGCTAATTCAACACTTGAGTGTGTGTGTGTCTGTGTGTGTCTGTGTGTGCGAGAGAGAGAGAGCATGCAAATATAGCTCCAAGTCACTGCCAAAAACTTTGGAGATCTTTTTTTTTATTGATTGATGGTCTTAAAATGAAAGCATGATGACCTTTTATAGTTTTTCTTAGGGCGTCATCTTGGAATTTGAGTTGATTAATGACGTTGCATGATTCTGGTGATCTAGATCACAAATTTCCAAAAATGACGGGCAGACCCTCCCGAGCTATCCGACAATTTGGTCAGCCAAGATGATGGCTGAAGGCGGTGATCGACAACACTGACTAATAGTGATGGAGGAAGGCCAACATGCGTGCGGGATAACGCGTGACGCGCGAGCTGCCATTGCGCGACCCGCAGGAGCGGAAATTGTGCTCGCGCGGACACGGCCATTGCGCGCACGCAGACACGACCATTGTGCTCTTGCGAACACGTCCATTGCACGCACGAGGGCGGGGCCGTCGCGCACGCGCGCAGGGCCGTCGCGCACGCGCGCAGGGCCGTTGCCCGCGCAGGGCGTTGCCGTGCGCGGCCATTTGCCCTTGAGTATCAAGCATGCCCCAGATGAAATTGGGTATTTCTGCCGCCCTTGAGTCCTCAGATCTTTCCCCTTGCCCCAGGTGGGATTGGGTATTTCCCAACATGAGTATTCCCATGTTCTCTTCAATTGCAGAAATAGGAGCGGTAAGAAATGATGGGGATGGACCTCCATTTATAGCCTTGGGGATACACTTAACCACTCTCCCCCATGATTCCACCTATCATGGAGATCATGGGTTTGATTAGTCAACCCACCTCCCATGATCTCCTCCACAATAGGAGGATCATGGGCCCCCCTTCCAAAACTACCTTCGCAGCCCGCCGCCAGCCGTCGCCGCCGGCTGCCCGCCTCCGCCGGCTGCAGCAGCAGGCCGCCGCCGCTTGCAGGTTGGCCACCGTCCAATCACTACGGAGCCTCCCTCGCCGTCCGATCTGCAGGTAACCACCCACTAACCACCAGGTTAGTGGGGAGGTCCACCATAACTACCTCCTGGAGGCTATAAAAGGAGCCCCAATCCTCCTCATTTCTCACATTTTCGCTCCCCCAGCTTTCTTCTTCCTCAGGCCAGAGCTCTGTCGAACTCCTCCCTCGGGTCATCTTCAAGCCGCCTACGAGCCAGAGGAACGCCCAAGTCCCCAGGTGCGCAAAGAAGGGAAGAAGACGACCACCACCAGCATTCAAGCACACCAGCCACCAAGCAGCGTCCAACACTCCCTCGGCGCAGTCTGTTGCTCGTTGCGAGTCGGGAATTCTCTCTCACCACCAATTTATAACGAGGAGCGGCCTGTCTCCATCGATTCTCCAAACATATTGTAACCGCAAGCTGATAGTGGACTTTGACCGACACAGATCCGGTTATGTGGTTTTTTACCCAGTTGATGGGTTTTTCCACGTTAAAACCTCTTGTGTCAACTCTCTACTTTCATTGACTGTGTGCGCACTCGACCGTCCTGAGAGCTAAGGCGGTCCAGTTTATTCCGGTCCGACTGAGACGCCGAGTTAGTCCGCAACAAGAACATGTCCATCTTTTATTCTTATCAAATCTATCTCAAAATTGGCATTATTCAACGATTCCACAACATTTTCCACATCTCAAAATTTGCATAAGTTTCAATGATTCCACGACATTTTTCACAACTCAAAATTTGCATAAGTTTGATATTGAAAAAAAAGAAATACATAATCTGCGACACGTGTACATCTTCTGTTTAACTTACTACTGTAGATGGTTCTTAAAGTATTGTTAAAATGTTTGACTCTCTGTTTGGAATAATTCTGTATTCTCCCAAACATTTCTTTGCATCTAACATCCAAAATACACCAAATGTAGATGACTACAGAACACTCAAAATCATCACTGGATACTTCATAATACGCTAAATATTTGTATGAAGTTTCCTTCAAAATTTGATCGTAATGAAGTTTTTTGGAGCTAAATGTTGAATAACTCATAGTTATCTTGGAGAAAGTTTATGGTGGAATGCTTTGCGACAAGAGTGAAGAAGAGACGGTGTTTCATGCGGCACAATAGTGTGCATATCAATACAGATGAGTTCATTTTCCATGTTGTCTCCTTTGTTGAGTGTGCCACGTGGAATGGATGGTGATGTCCGAGCGTGTGTCGCGACTCGTTAAAAGGGATGATTTAGTCCCACACTGTCGATCGTGCTCCTTGGTCCTGAGTGTATAAGCGGTGTGACCACTCCTCCCCTAACCACATGGTTTTGGGGAGTGACGCCACAACGCTTTACATGGTATGAGAGCAGGGGGCACGTGGTGAGGGGGGTGTTGAGTGCGCCACATGGAATGAATGGTGATGTCCGAGTGCCTGTCGCGACTCGTTAAAAGGGATGGTTTAGTCACACAACGCATAACATGCTTCTTGGTCCTGAGTGTATAAGATGTGTGGCCACTCCCCTTGTAAAATCCCTCCTCCAGCTAATTGGGCACGGTTGATGAGAGATTTTATGTCCAGGACCATCGCCTTACAATGACACCAACTTACAAGATAGCTATCAGCGCAAGACGGCGACCCTGCCGGCAGGTACGATCATACACATGAACAACGAGAAAAAAAGTTATAAAAACCAGTGCACAATATCACAGCATAGATATATAAATATTAAATGAAAGAAAATGTCCACAATGAGATAACAAACGAGGAGAGTAATAAGACTTATGCCCATTACATAACCATAACACAAAATTCTCTCTCTCTCAACTACATGCGGAAGCTAAACAAAATAATCACCAACCTGTCGTCGGGTAGTAGTAGCAGTGCGCGACAACTGATCCTCCGATCCGGGTAACTAAATCTCTGGATCCATCTGGTCGAACTGGTGCAACGTCTCCACGCGTCCCTAAAATATTATGGTCCACCGACTATTAGTCAAAAGACTAAGCTATTATCATCCTCGCCTCACCCCCGTGACTCCTAGACACCACGCATGAGGAAGAAAGGGGAGGACCAATAATTGCAGAATGTACAAATATGTGACAGTGATATTTGCATATAATTCTATACCAGTATGAGCAACAACAAAAGCAGTAGTAATGAGCAGTAACGAAGTACAGTACAAAAGCAGTAATAGCTGTATAAATCCAGGAAAGTAAAAGCAGTCAGTCTACCATCACAGAAGCGTACCTTAACTTATATGAATGCCCATAAAAACTTATAAGTTAAGGTTTCCAGGTAACTAATCATATAAAAGAGCTCATACTAATTTATATGACGAGAGTCTAGAAACATAAACTAAACTAAACTATCTACATATTTCATGTTATGCAGTGCAATGTAATGATTATAATGCAACTCATCCACCCGGCTCTATGTGCATAGACCTTTCAAACATTTTCCACTTTTTTGAGGTAGCTAGTCTCTCAGGTACCAACCGTCGTGGCTTACGGTGGCAGTCGAGCAGGTATCTCCACTCCTATGCAGGTAGGCACACTACCAAACCTAAACCTTACGTACGCCCCAACGCTAAGAACATAACAGTGGAGCTCTCGCGTACTCTTGCTGGCAACTACCATACTTTATGGTAGGGTGTGCGATTATGGGATAGTCTTCCCGAGCTCAGTATAAAAATCCTACTAGTCTCCCCTAAAACCTGCACTCCTCGCTGGAGTCAACGTACTTTCGTCGATGTGCTGACTGGACTAGTACCAAATAACCCACCACACAAACACAACAAGATATGAAAATACTTATCCGAGCCTCAAGCTCGTTGTACCAACCCATTTTCAAATCTTAAGCATCATCGATTCATCAGCTCGCAAGCAAATTAGTCGGTAATATCACCACACCAAGTCTCTAGTTCCAGGACTAACAAGTCCCGAATCACTCCAGCCCGTACACGGGTGAGATTGCTAAGTTATCCCTTCAACCTATTAGACTACTATTGTCTAACTTTTAGTTGAACTTAGCGATTTAAGGCTGATCTGGACATTCCGAGGTCTACCCGGTGAAGGGCTCGCAGCGGTACTAGGAACTATGATAGGATTAACTCCATCGTTCCCTTTCTCAAGATATTTAGTTTGGTTAGTGACTACCCTTTATTAAACTCTCAAACATAGTTACTCTTAGAAAGTTTATTGTGATTTGTGCTTCATATAGGGGAACAACGATATTTCGTTGTTCCCGAACTTAACTATGACCTTAGGGTCCATGTACACTAACTCACACCACCTCTTGGTAAATCTCTTAGAACTCCAACCAAGATCACATCAAGGTCCTAGGTATGCCCCGACCTGACTAGAATCAATTTGTATCGCATCTAACCATCGCCCCCTTGACTTTACTATATGCAACCCAAATGATCGATATGAGTCAAAGGATTGTAACCACCAATTATTTTATTAAAATGTCATACGATTAATTACAGGGGTATGAATACTCAGTTATGACGAAGTTCCAGAGTTTTACAATTTTCTAAATCAAACTGATCATAATAGAATTGTCATAAAATATAGGTCACTAGTGGATTTGAACTTGAAGTATAACTTCCAAGGCTCCAAACAGTATCAAATAATTTTCACAAGGTCACAATGATAAATAAAAGGACTGAACCAAATTTCATATCATTCCAATAATATTTGATATTTAATTTCTAATTACAAAAATCTGATCCACTAGGTCATGTTATACATGAAATACTATAAATATTCATCAAATAATTCTAGAAAAATTACTGAAGGTTACAAGTGGTGAATAATTATTTATCACAGAAATACAAAATTTTATAGCTCAATTTGAGCACAATTATCTCAATAATAAGGAAGGGGCAAAATGGTTATTATAACTACAACCCTAAGATTCTGACTTTCAAAAATTTCAAATAAATTATCTAGTGTGTATCATACTAAATCATTGCTATTGGAAAGGTTTTATATTTTTTTTCAACTATTGTAATCACCATAATTTCATTAATACACGTGCATAATAAAATAATAATTAATTCATTTGCCAAACAAACAAACTTCAAATATTCTAAAATTTCATGAGGTGTACTTTCACTAAATAAGTGTATGTATAAAATTTCACTAGATTTGACTAAGTCACTCTTGCTAAATTCACATGATACACCTTTTGCTTAAATGCACACCACATATCACAAGTCATAACTCCATGCATTGGAATACACCCACATATAGAGCTCTAAATGATTTAAAATTTTTATCAGGGCTTTATATTTCCCTATTAAGACTCACAACAAAATTTGGGGTCATTATGATTATTTTTTACCAAAATATTTTACTTTTATAAAAAAATCACATTTTACCTAAAATTACAGGAAAATATTTTCCAAAAATTCCCATTTTTGAAATGTAGGTGTATCTAGAGTATATTCTTACATGAACTAAATTTCAGGCCTAAAAAAATTAACCATTTAAAAGTAATTAAAGAAATATGGGTTGTCCACTCCTAAGGACCAGTCCCACTAAAACTGTCCTATAGGGAGCTACATTGCTCAAAATGGGTTGGTTCAAGTCTCTAATTAATGTTAAGACAGAGGGATACAATTTTCATATTGGGAACCTTTCATGGTTCTGCACCTAAGGGTCTCATTTTTCAGCATCAAAAAGTATATATTAAAGGGGCAAAATACAATATTTTAAATTATATTCAGATCGACGGTGGAGATTTCATCCCCTACCTCTTGTCGATGGCTGGGATTTACCTGTCTTGGAGCTCTTTCAAGAACTGTTTACCGGCCACCCACTCCACTTCCCAGCAACCTAGCCACCGCCACCAACTCCATTAAGGTGGTGGTCGTCGATGGGCGGCGACGTGGCGGCCGGAGGGGTCCTATTCCTACGAACCCGCAAGGAAGCCTAACCGAGCTATTTCATGGAAAATGGAAATGGAATTCGGCTCGATTGAGCCCGAATTCAACTCCTATCAATCTAATATCCTAGCACAAGGGGAGAGGAGGAGAAACGTGCCTAATTCCGGGCTTGGAGGCGACTACTCCAGTGGGTGGCCATGGTGGAGGTGTTTTCCGGCGATCCTCCTCCCGAATCTGATTCTCCACCGATTTCAGTGATCCAAGAGTCGATTTCGACTGCTTGAGGGCTCTTGAACATGATGAAAGGGTCGAATGGACCTGTGGGGGCTATATATAAGAGATCCAAGCTTTGGTGGTTTCGACCATGGACATTGAAGGCCCTCCTTGATGGTGGATGACCTGGAGTAATGAGGAATCAGTTCTCAAGCATTTAAAAGAGATGGATGAGTGCTTAGGGGAGATGAAGAGTGTGCCCCATTGTCACAACCCGCATTTTCTCCGAATTAAGAATTATCAGAGTAAGAGAAAACACGCGTCATGATGCCACGTCAAGCAGGAGATAACTGCTGACGCTCAGGCAAAACCAACTACCAACTTAATGAAAGAAAATCATGTGCTTAATGAATAGAAAATCAGTTATGATTAGAGTCTGTATCCCTCGGCTCAGTGGATCACCTAGTCCACAAAAGAAAACTATATTTATACGCTGCGGAAACATACTTTATTTAGGTTTAACATCCTAAGGAGCGCAGAAGGGTCCCAAGAGAATCACTCATGCTATGCAAGACCCTACATTTAATTTATATAATATATAAGAAAGCGGTCTTTATACGTGATTTGGAAAATAGTGAATACGTCTTATAAAACATGCTGATCATAAGCATTATTTATAATAATAATTATAGTTTAAAAATAACTAGCAACCTAGCATAAAACCTTCTCAGAGCAAGTAGACTATCTCCAGAAAATGGTAGCAGCAATAGTATATATCTAGTACAAGGTAAAAACTACCAGTGGGCGCCAACAACCTGACACGAACACACTAGCACAAATATATGTCTGTAAGAAAGTACTGAAAACAACCTCACTAACAAGGTAAACAGAACTCCAAAGTCCGGGAGTCCACCAACAACACCACCTCCAACTAGCCACCAGACTGGCTACGGCTCAGAACCTGGGGTATTCCAAAAGAAAACAGAATACCACAGCAAGCTAAACAAAGTAAAACTGCATGAAAGAGTCAACCAAAAGGGGAAAAGTACCAGAAAAACATGCAGTAGAAAGAGTCACAACTGTCCAAAACAGGACCACAATAAATGCACAACGTACAAAGAAACAGCAATGACCCAGCCCAGGAACCACATCCTGCAGGGCCTACTAGGCTGCCAAGAGCCTGAATGCTGCATACTACCAAAGAAGAAACTTCTAACACCCTAAACTGTGGGAAGTGATAGTAGCAAAAACAACAACGAGGAACCGGATCGAAGACAAACGCAGTCCCCCAATCCACCATGTCCAAGTCAAAAGCTCGAGGGTCAACACGTGAAAACACAAGGGATCTTCCACCCGACATGCCCAGCCCGTACCTGGAGCAAGAAAAACATGGGTGGCCTTGGCTATATCACACAACTCCACCCCCATAAAGAGCTACAACCACCACTACTAACCACGACCCACGATTCGGCCTCTAGGGAAATAAAGAACACGGCCGACAAGGAAAACCCAGAAATACAACTGGAAATCCACTCGGAAACGAAAGACAAGGTAAAGGAAGAGTGTTGAAATAAACCAACACGACTAGGCGTTGAGCGAAACCCACTCAGTGCCTACCTAAACTTTGGCGTTGAGTGAGCTAGCCTCACTCGCCGCCAAAATAAAGTCACTACCCACAAACCCGCTAAAGAATACGGAGCTCGACGATAGTCGAACGACCAAGGCAGAAGATCCAGAACTCGAGTAGTTACCTGACACTTGAGTATCTAAACTCCCGCACTCGAAACCAGCTAAATTCGCCTAGCAAAAGAAAGTATACAGAGCGCACGATCAGTGACGCACGATCAGTGGTCGTGCGCACTCATCGGCTGATGATCGTGCGAAGCGAACCTGGAAAACCTGAGAAAAACTTAGCGTCAGCGCACGATCAGTGACGCACGATCAGTGGTCGTGCGCACTGCTTGCCAGCGCTCGTGCGATCTACGAGACAGAACTTTGGAAACTGAAAGTTATACGCGCACGACCAGAGGCACACGACCAGTGGTCGTGCGCCCTAACGGTTAACGACCGTGCGCGGCTAACCTGTACCGTTTGGAATTTCCCGAACGACACCGGAACACGCACACGACCCACGCAACTGCAGTAGCAGCAGGAAACTACCAACGTCGCGCACCACTACTATACAAACTATGCCTAATCATACGAGTAATACCTTAACGAAAATCGGCAACCACACCCCCTCCTAACTCTCCCTCTCGGCTACACCCGAACCAGAGCAACAATCAGAGTAAAGGAAAACAACGGCTCCACGCCGACAATTTGGATTCCAATCATCACAAAAATAGGGGGGGTTTCAGTAGAAAGAACTAAGCCCTATAGTTAGCAAGAAAATGACAACAACAAGGCCTCTAACCTGGGCTAACCGGGATTTCAATTTCAGCAAGTAAAATCAAAAAAAAACTTGGAAAGGGCAAGAATACCACTTGCCTCAATTCACAGCGAAGCTTTGGACTGCTTTCCTCCTCTTCGCACGGATCAAAACGGCCGCAACACCAAAAACAAACACTCGGCCATTAATGGCGGAAAGCTCCAAAACCGAAAATTCCAATCCTCCCAAAACTCCACAAAAATTGAATTTCTTACCGCAGGAATGAAGGTCTCGACGAGAGCAATCCGAATCCACTCTCGGAATCGAATTCCGTCCACAAACGCTCCGGGAATCGGCGTCCGAAAGGAAGGGTAGGCGGTTTCTCCGTTTCTCTCGTACAGGACCGGCGGTTCGAGTGGGGAAGATGATGGATCGGGGGTTTTCATTCTATATATATATATATATAATTATATAATTATATAATTAATTACAAAATTACATAAAGCACCAAATCGACGCGAAAACCGATCTACCTCGGAATTCGACGAAATTCGCACCGTAGCTAAATACCCACGCTACGAACACAACGGCGAAGTCGGAATTAATTTTCGACGAACAGAACTCGAGTTATACCCAAATAAAGCCAAACACCAACATCCCCCCGAGAGGCCACACCGGGTCACCCAAAACGACTCGGCTTGCTAGGGAGATCTTGCCAACAGGCTACAGAATAGGGCACTCAGTTCTAAAGAGCTAAACCACACTCCACAAATGGCACAAGCCACGGGAACGCGTCATCGTAACGCCAAACAAGAATAAAAATAATCGCTGAAAAAAATGGGGCGTTACAGTCACTCCCCCCCTAAAAGAAAGTTTCGTCCCGAAACTTTACGCACAACCCTCCTACTAGCAAAGGAAAAGTAACAAACAGAAGTTACAAAGGGAAACATACCGATCAAAGCAGTGAAACAGGTGAGGGTACGCCCTCCTCATGGTCGACTCTAGCTCCCAAGTCGCGCTCTCCAAATCCTGATTTTTCCATAGAACTTTCACCATCGGTATGGACTTCTTTCGCAGCACACGCTCCTGAGTATCAAAAATACGAACCGGCACCTCAACAAAAGAGAGGTTAGGCTCCAACTGGGGCACAACATCCAAGAGTTGCCCACTGCTGCGCACACACTTCCGCAATTGGCTAACATGAAAAACATTATGAACACCAGGGAAGTTCGCTGGCAAATCCAATCTATATGCAGACACACCAATCCGCTCCAAAATCTCGAACGGGCCCACATACCTTGGGTTCAATTTCCGATTTTTACCAAATCTCTTCACACCAACCATTGGAGAAACCTTGAGGTATACATGATCCCCTACTAAAAACTCCAAAGCAGACCTACGCCGATTGGCGTTCTTTTCATACCTCTCCTGAGCTATACGAATCTTCTCCCGAATAAGCTTCACGGCGACTCCCATATCCTCCAGCGCATCAGGACCCAACAATGGCCTCTCACCAGCCTCGGCCCAAAACAACGGAGTCCTACAGCGCCTCCCATACAAAGCTTCGAACGGAGCCATCTGCAAGCTTTCCTGATAACTGTTATTATAAGCAAATTCCATGAGTCGCAGATGCTCATCCCACGCTCCACCGTGGTCTAAAATATAGCACCGGATCATATCCTCAACAATCTGATTGACCCGCTCCGTCTGCCCATTGGTCTGAGGGTGGTACGCAGTAGAATACCTCAGATCCGTACCCAAACCCTCCTGTAGACTCTGCCAAAAACGAGAAGTAAACCGGGAGTCTCGATCAGAAATGATGCTAACCGGCACACCGTGGAGTCGGATGACTTCATTCAAGTACAACTCCGCTATCTTCTTCATCGGGTAATCAATCTTATAAGGCACGAAGTGAGCACACTTCGTCAATCTATCCACTATAACCCAAACAGAATCAAATCCTCTCGGAGATTTTGGCAAACCCGTAATGAAGTCCATAGATATACTCTCCCACTTCCAAGTCGGGATCTCTAACGGAGTCAGCTTACCACCAGGCCTTCCATGATCGGCCTTCACACGCTTGCAAGTGTGACACTCAGCAACATATCGGGCTATATCTCCTTTCATTCCATACCACCAGGCAATTTGCCTTAAGTCACGGTACATCTTCGTAGATCCTGGATGGTAGGCAACGCTGGAACCATGAGCCTCACTGCAAATCATACTCTTAATGTCCCCAACAGCGGGAACGCAAAACCTGCTGCGGTACTTCAAAGTACCCGCATCATCAATAGCAAAATCTGGCAACTCTCCCTTCTCTGTCCTGGTAAAAAGGTGCAACAGATCCGGGTCATCCTTCTGATGCAGTCTAGTCAAAGAAATCCAGGACGGCTCTGCCACTGACAAGCTACTCTGCAAACTACAGCATCCCACTGAAATATCCATAAGGAGGAACTCCTCAACTAACCGATCGGCGGAGAGGTTAAAGATATTTCCCGTCTTTCGGCTCAGGGCGTCGGCCACTACATTGGCCTTGCCCGGATGATACTGGATTTCTACATCATAATCCGCCACATACTGAAGCCACCGCCGCTGACGCAGATTCAACTCCTTCTGCGTGAACACGTACTTCAGGCTCTTATGGTCAGTAAAAATCTTGCACTGAGCCCCATAAAGTAAGTGCCTCCACAACTTCAACGCATAGATAACCGCTGCAAACTCAAGGTCATGCGTAGGATAATTCTTCTCATGAGTCTTCAACTGCCTTGACCCATAAGCAATTACTTTTCCATCCTGCATTAATACGCATCCCAGACCTATATGCGAAGCATCCGCATACACATCATAATCCACGCCCTCAGTAGGAAGGGTCAGAACGGGAGCAGTACACAATCTCTTCTTTAGCTCTAGAAAAGCTTCTTCGCACTTCTCGCTCCAAACAAAAGCCACATTCTTCTGAGTCAGCTTGGTCAAAGGTGCGGCTAGAGAAGAGAAACCCTCCACGAATCTCCTGTAATAGCCAGCCAACCCTAAGAAACTTCTGATCTCCTTAGGAGTATTCGGCCTACTCCAATCCATCACTGCTGCAATCTTTTCTGGGTCAACCGAGATCCCATCCTTGTTCACCACGTGGCCTAGAAAAGAAACCTGAGGCAACCAAAATTCGCACTTGCTCAACTTGGCGAATAACTTGTGGTTCCTCAACTCTGATAGGACCAAACGCAAATGCTGCTCATGCTCCTCAGCACTGCGAGAATAAACCAACACGTCATCAATGAAGACCACCACGAACTTGTCTAGGAAGTCCTTGAATACCCGATTCATCATGTCCTTGAAAGATGATGGTGCGTTGGTCAAACCGAATGACATCACCAAAAACTCAAAGTGTCCATGCCTCGACCTAAACGCAGTCCGTGGAATATCCGCCTCACGGATCCTGAGCTGATGATAACCAGAACGAAGATCGATCTTGGAGAACACCGTGCTACCACGCAACTGGTCAAATAAATCATCGATCCTCGGCAGAGGGTACCTGTTCTTGATAGTGACCTTGTTCAACTCTCTATAGTCGATGCAAAGCCGCATCGACCCATCTTTCTTCTTTACGAACAAAACAGGAGCACCCCAAGGCGACGAACTCTGCCTGATAAAACCTTTAGCCAACAACTCATCTAACTGAATTCGCAACTCCTCTAACTCACGAGGGGCCATCCGGTATGGCGCCTTGGCAATAGGACGCGTACCCGGCTCCAAATCAATAACAAACTCCACATCCCGCTCAGGAGGGATACCAGGAAGATCATCAGGAAAAACATCGGCGAAACCACAAACAATAGGAATCTCCTCCAAGCGTGGCACGCTAACAACGGTTCCAACCGCCGAGACTAAACAAACACAACAATCAGAAAGAAACAATCTCTGAACACATACCGCAGAGAGAACAGGAGAATCCTGACACAGATCAGCATACACGCTGCCGGGCTGACCGTCATCCCTGATGAAGTCCAAGCGCTTTCCTTTGCACTGAATGACCACATCATACCGAGAGAGCCAGTCCATGCCCAAAATGACATCGAAGTCCTCTAGATCAATCATCTTCAGGTCCGCCTTCGCAAGAAAATCCCCCAACAAAACCGGGCAATCCAAAATACCCAAATCTGACAACACAGATTCACCAGAGGGAAACTTGACACGGAAGGAATCCCGAACACGATCTAGAGACAACCGATGACGCTCCACAAAGGCTCTAGCCACGAACGAGTGGGTAGCGCCGGAGTCAAACAGAACACGCGCTCAGCGGTTCTTCACCTTAATTTTCCCTATAGGAACACACAAAGCTAAGGAACTAGCACAACAGTACCGCAAATAATCTAGCAACTAAACTACCAGGCTAGAAAGAAAAACAACAAACAACTAACCTGAGATCACCTGGGTCGAAGTCTGAGCCTCCTCGGAAGAAATCACATTCAGCTTCCCTTTTTCCCTTGTCCACACGCTGAGGTGGAGGTAAAGCCTGTAACGGAACTGCAGGAAGAGCTGGCTGAAACAGAGGACACCTCGACTTGATGTGTCCCTTCTGCCCACACTGAAAGCAGACTTTATCCTTGGTCCAACACTGGGCCGCATCATGGCTGGATCGCTTACAAACAGAACAGGAGGCATCTCTCCTAGGAGCACCCTGAATCGCATGAACCTGCTCCTTCTTCTGAGCTGCCGCCTTCTTGAAACACCTCTCGACAGGATGGCCTGACCGGCCACAAAAACTGCACACCACCCTGCTCCTCTTTCCCGGAACAGCATCGGGTACCAGGGGTTTCTTCTCCTCTACCAACTTCCTCTTATCCTTCTTCAACTGCTGGCCTCTGCTCTTCGCCGTCTCAATGGCCTCAACCTTAAGAGCAGCCTCTACAACTCCAGCATAAGTCACTGACCCATAAGCACTGGCCAACTGCTGCACCTCACTCCTCAAACCACCGAGAAATCGCTTAACTCGATCAGCCTCAACGCTGACCAATCCAGGGGCAAAACGGCTCAACTTACTAAACTCTATCTCATACTCACCTACCGTGAGCTGCCTTTGCTTCAGATGGAGGAAGTCGTTCATGAGGCGGTCACGCTCGACCGAGGGTAAGAACTTCCTCAACAGCATCTCCTTGAACACTTCCCAAGAGCACCCAGCCACTAAGCTCTCCTTTTCTCTCAGCCACCAACTCTTAGCCAACCCTTTAAGCTAATAGGCGGCTATCATCACCCTCTGATCATCTGAAATCCCTGAGTACGAGAACATCTCCTCCATGGAGATCAGCCAGTCGTCTATCACCATGAAATCTGCCTTCCCATCATAAGTGGGAGGGCTCAGCCTCTGAAACTACGAGATGAAGGCCATCTCTGCTGGCACCACCACTGGAGGTCTCAAGGGTGCAGGAGGAGGAGGAACAGCAATCCCCCAGCAGGAACTTGCGTACCCTGAGCCTGACCTGCCACAGCAGCCACCAAAGACTGAATCTTGGCTTGCACCTCCTCCAACTGCCTGCCCATAGCTTCGCTACTCAGACGCAGACCCTCGATCACCGCATCGTTCTGAGCTCCAGAAGATTCACCCTCAGACAGGGGAGTCGATCGAGTCGCAGGACGCCTAGCCATCCTAAAAATCAATACAACGCAAATCAGATCCAAATCCAACGACTAGAACCGATTACCAGTACAGACAATACATATGTAGATATAGACTTAAAGCTGCTAAACTTGCTCTGAGGGTTTATCTTCTTCACAAAAATTAGATGATATGCCCTAACCTAGGATGGTTAACCACCACCTTACTAACTCTTGTGCCTAGATCGGATGCATGAATTTATGTTAATTTGAAAACTCATGTGTGTACATATGTCATCCTGCAAATCTTCAGCTCGGCGCGTTGTGCTTATGCAATGATATGATATGCATGATTGTGCTATGCATTCTAAAAAAAGGCCCTAATGCATGTTATGAGCGGCGCACGCATGAAAATGTTATGCATCCCATACTACATAACATTTCCATGCAACGAAAAAGAAAACGTGCTAGTCGCAGCTATGTGGTGAGGTTATGCATCCCATACTACATAACACTCACATATTGCCCCTATGGTGGATCCATATACGAACACATATTATGCATCCCATACTACATAATATGCCCAGTATACTTCATGTTATGCTATGAGTGTAGTGTTCGTGCTTTTGACAAGACGTGCTGATGACATATCGGTGTGTGAATGACATGATGCTGAACTACTAATAAGCGAACAAAGGAAGGTTGCTCAACTAACTTGTCAAGCAACCTCCCTCTGATACTAACTGTCACAACCCGCATTTTATCCGAATTAAGAATTATCAGAGTAAGAGAAAACACGCGTCATGATGCCACGTCAAGCAGGAGATAACTGCTGACGCTCAGGCAAAACCAACTACCAACTTAATGAAAGAAAATCATGTGCTTAATGAATAGAAAATCAGTTATGATTAGAGTCCGTATCCCTCGGCTCAGTGGATCACCTAGTCCACAAAAGAAAACTATATTTATACGCTGCGGAAACATACTTTATTTAGGTTTAACATCCTAAGGAGCGCATAAGGGTCCCAAGAGAACCACTCATGCTATGCAAGACCCTACATTTAATTTATATAATATATAAGAAAGCGGTCTTTATACGTGATTTGGAAAATAGTGAATACGTCTTATAAAACATGCTGATCATAAGCTTTATTTATAATAATAATTATAGTTTAAAAATAACTAGCAACCTAGCATAAAACCTTTTCAGAGCAAGTAGACTATCTCCAGAAAATGGTAGCAGCAATAGTATATATCTAGTACAAGGTAAAAACTACCAGTGGGCGCCAACAACCTGACACGAACCCACTAGCACAAATATATGTCTGTAAGAAAGTACTGAAAATAACCTCACTAACAAGGTAAACAGAACTCCAAAGTCCGGGAGTCCACAAACAACACCACCTCCAACTAGCCACCAGACTGGCTACGGCTCAGAACCTGGGGTATTCCAAAAGAAAACAGAATATCTCAGCAAGCTAAACAAAGTAAAACTGCATGAAAGAGTCAACCAAAAGGGGAAAAGTACCAGAAAAACATGCAGTAGAAAGAGTCACAACTGTCCAAAACAGGACCACAATAAATGCACAACGTGCAAAGAAACAGCAACGACCCAGCCCAGGAACCACATCCTGCAGGGCCTACTAGGCTGCCAAGAGCCTGAATGCTGCATACTACCAAAGAAGAAACTTCTAACACCCTAAACTGTGGGAAGTGATAGTAGCAAAAACAACAACGAGGAACCGGATCGAAGACAAACGCAGTCCCCCAATCCACCATGTCCAAGTCAAAAGCTCGAGGGTCAATACGTGAAAACACAAGGGATCTTCCACCCGACATGCCCAGCCCGTACCTGGAGCAAGAAAAACATGGGTGGCCTTGGCTATATCACACAACTCCACCCCCATAAAGAGCTACAACCACCACTACTAACCACGACCCACGATTCGGCCTCTAGGGAAATAAAGAACACGGCCGACAAGGAAAACCCAGAAATACAACTGGAAATCCACTCGAAAACGAAATACAAGGTAAAGGAAGAGTGTTGAAATAAACCAACACGACTAGGCGTTGAGCGAAACCCACTCAGTGCCTACCTAAACTTTGGCGTTGAGTGAGCTAGCCTCACTCGCCGCCAAAATAAAGTCACTACCCACAAACCCGCTAAAGAATACGGAGCTCGACGATAGTCGAACGACCAAGGCAGAAGATCCAGAACTCGAGTAGTTGCCTGACACTTGAGTATCTAAACTCCCGCACTCGAAACCAGCTAAATTCGCCTAGCAAAAGAAAGTATACAGAGCGCACGATCAGTGACGCACGATCAGTGGTCGTGCGCACTCATCGGCTGATGATCGTGCGAAGCGAACCTGGAAAACCTGAGAAAAACTTAGCGTCAGCGCACGATCAGTGACGCACGATCAGTGGTCGTGCGCACTGCTTGCCAGCGCTCGTGCGATCTACGAGGCAGAACTTTGGAAACTGAAAGTTATACGCGCACAACCAGAGGCACACGACAAGTGGTCGTGCACCCTAACGGTTAACGATCGTGCGCGGCTAACCTGTACCGTTTGGAATTTCTCGAACGACACCGGAACGCGCACACGACCCACGCAACTGCAGTAGCAGCAGGAAACTACCAACGTCGCGCACCACTACTATATAAACTATGCCTAATCATACGAGTAATACCTTAACGAAAATCGGCAACCACACCCCCTCCTAACTCTCCCTCTCGGCTACACCCGAACCAGAGCAACAATCAGAGTAAAGGAAAACAACGGCTCCACGCCGACAATTTGGATTCCAATCATCACAAAAATAGGGGGGTTTCAGTAGGAAGAACTAAGCCCTATAGTTAGCAAGAAAATGAGAACAACAAGGCCTCTAACCTGGGCTAACCGGGATTTCAATTTCAGCAAGTAAAATCAAAAAAATCTTGGCAAGGGCAAGAATACCACTTGCCTCAATTCACAGCGAAGCTTTGGACTGCTTTCCTCCTCTTCGCACGGATCAAAACGGCCGCAACACCTAAAACAAACACTCGGCCATTAATGGCGGAAAGCTCCAAAACCGAAAATTCCAATCCTCCCAAAACTCCACGAAAATCGAATTTCTTACCGCAGGAATGAAGGTCTCGACGAGAGCAATCTGAATCCACTCTCGGAATCGAATTCCGTCCACAAACGCTCCGGGAATCGGCGTCCGAAGGGAAGGGTAGGCGGTTTCTCCGTTTCTCTCGTACAAGACCGGCGGTTCGAGTGGGGAAGATGATGGATCGGGGGTTTTCATTATATATATATATATATATATATATATATATATATATATATATATATAATTAATTAATTACAAAATTACATAAAGCACCAAATCGACGCGAAAACCGATCTACCTCGGAATTCGACGAAATTCGCACCGTAGCTAAATACCCACGCTACGAACACAACGGCGAAGTCGGAATTAATTTTCGACGAACAGAACTCGAGTTATACCCAAATAAATCCAAACACCAACATCCCCCCGAGAGGCCACACCGGGTCACCCAAAACGACTCGGCTTGCTAGGGAGATCTTGCCAACAGGCTACAGAATAGGGCACTCAGTTCTAAGGAGCTAAACCACACTCCACAAATGGCACAAGCCACGGAAACGCGTCATCGTAACGCCAAACAAGAATAAAAATAATCGCTGAAAAAAACGGGGCGTTACACCCATGACCCCCTCCATGAATTTCCTTCATTACACCATTAATAAGTGAGAATTTCTTTATTTTTCTTTAAAGATTAATCTAATTAATTTCCTAATCAGAATAATTAAATTAATAAGCTTAGTGGGATATAGGACGGGCCTTGGTTCAAGCCTTAGCCTATAGGAAATGGGTTGAGCCTTTATTCCTCTCATTTAGGCTACACTTTGACCATAGTTGACTTGGGGTGTTGACTTGGTCAACCAATGAGTTGACTGGTTCTATGGGTTAGTCTTGAGTCCTATGACACCTCCTTGTGCTGGTTGGGCCAAGGTGGGACCCAAATTGGTTCAATATGTCCAAAAGGGGTAGGTTTGACCAAAATTGACCTAGATTTGACTTTGGTCAAATTGGAGAAATTAACATCCTCATGATGGGGCTTTTGGGTCCACTTGACCCCTAATGATATTATAAGGCTATAAGTGATGTCAATTTTACCATAAGAAGTCTAATCAAGCCAATTCGGGTTGAGTTGACCTATGTTGACCTAAGGTTGACTTTGGTCAATTTAACCAACTTGGTTGACCTAGCCATGAGTCCATTGGTCAATTGTCTCCCCTTTAGGGTTAGGGAGCTTACTTTGAGGTGACGAGTTCATTTGACTATAAATCGGCCTAGGTTGACTTGTGCACATTAGAGGTGCACATAACAATTTTCCTTAGCTCAAGGAGTTCTAGGGTCGTCTCCTTGACCTAACTCGCCTCTCAAACCCTAACACCAGCAATGTGGTCTAGAAGGGTTAGTGATATTACACCCCTAACCACGTGATTTTGGGGAGTGACGCCACAATGCCTTACATCCTTTTCATGGAGTCTCTTTCCATGGGTCTCATATGGCATACAAATAAATATGTCACACGGGAAATATTTGTTATTATCAAAATCAATGTATTTCCCCCATTTTGATATGAAAAGAACCTCATGAAGATCAGGTAATGGATGATTTTTGTGGATCAGGAAATGGAAGTGACTTAAATTAATGTGTTTAATAAGATTTTCGAATTAGAACTAACATCTTAGTGTATTATTTGTGTTAATTTTGTTTGCATGAATTGACTAGGATCCATAAACCTAAAAAGTTTATGATTATGATGATGTTATGTCACGCAAAATGAATGAACAATTTCCTTTTCATTTTGATGATGTTATGTCACGCCCAGCTTTGTGTAGGCGCAGCCTGCCACTATGCGAGCGAAGCCCGCCCAAGAGTATCGAGCATCAAAGAGAAGCTGCAACGGGTCGCTCTTTTGCCATGCAGATTCATACAACTAAGGCTCCGTTTGGGGGAACTTATTTTCCCCGGTCAAGCAGTTGCGGCCGCATGAACCGGGCCTAAATTAAGGTCCGGTTCATGCGGTCGCAACCGCTTGATCGGTGAAAATAAGCCCCCCCCCCCCCCCCCAAACAAAGCTTAAGAAAAATTGAAGCTATTACTTATTTTGCAATCTATTTTATTTAAATGCAATTGAGATATTTATATATAATGTTTGTATTCGTCTACAAAGCTTGAGTGTATAACATTGAACATTACAATGCACAGCTAATGCCTGCCACATTGAGTATATCAGAGAAGAGGTATGCAATCTTCTAGATGACTACTGAATAAGGCTTCATTTGGGGGAACTTATTTTCACCGGTCAAGCAGTTACGACCGCATGAACCGGGCCTTAATTAAGGTCCGATTCATGCGGTCGGAACTGCTTGATCGGTGAAAATAAGTCCTCCCAAACGGAGCCTAAATCTACTTGAAATGGTTATTATGGTTCCAATCAATAAGGAAACTAATAAAAACATCAAAAACAAGGAAATAGAGCTCTAATATTTTATAGTTGTTCAGAGCATTATGAGAAGACATTTATTTAGAGTCCTCAGATCTTTCCCCTTGCCCCAGATGGAATTGGGTATTTCCCAACTTGAGTATTCCCATGTTCTCTTCAATTGCAGAAATAGGAGCAGTAAGAACATGTCCATCTTGAATTCTGATCAAACCTATCTCAAAATTAGCATTATTCAATGATTCAACAACATTTTCCACACCTTCTAAATTTGCATAATGATAATTGTTGAATCTATTTGTCAAGGAAATACTCCCCATCGAAGATTGTTCATCTTCATGCTTTATTTCCTATTTTGAATGCCAATTTTGTTGTTGGGCAGAGAGGAATAACTAGGTAAAGAGGGATGACAATATGGTGAAGCACTATGATCAGGATTTTGAGCTATTCTTTGATGCCTCCGAGAACGATAGTGATGCGCTCCCGATCGGACTGTAAGATAATACCCAAGTACCCAAAGACCAATGAAATAGAGGAGGATGGATAGGTTATCTTCATTCTTCATCAAAGGTATTCTAATATTTCCTTCCTCCATGGCCATTTCCTGTGGAGATATAACTCTGCAGAGCATCTATGTAAATATCTCTAATTTTGGTGCAGGTATTACAGGGGAATCCTATTAAACTATGATCATGGAAGTAGTATGCATAAATTTGATAATGAAAAAAAAAAAGAAATGCTTAATTTGGGGTACATGTACATCTTTTGTTTAACTTGCTACTGTAGATGGTTTTTATAGTATTGTTAAAATGTTTGATTCTCTGTGTGGAACAATTCTTTTTTCTCCCAAACATTTCTTTGCATCTAACATCCAAAATATATTAAATGTACATGACTACAGAACGCTCAAAATCTTCATTGGATACTTCATAATATACTAAATGTTTTTATGACGTTTCCTCCAAGATTTGATCCAAATGTCGCCGCCCACGACAAATGTCGTCGCCCACGATAAATGTCGCCGCTCACAACAAATGTCGTCCCTCACGACAAATGTCGCCCCTCACGATAAATGTCGCCCCCACGACAACTGTCGCCCCCACGACAACTGTCGCCCCACAACAAATGTCACTCCCTCGCCAAATGCCCCCCGGGCCGAAGGGTCATGCATGTCACTCGTACACACACACACACACACACACACAAAGAAATACATATGTGACCACAATGGTCCTCAAGACCACGAAATAAATCACAGACGCTGGATCAAGAAGGGGTGTGGCATGCAAATAGCGAAATTTTGCCAACTCACGAAATCGAAATGGCAAAATTCTGATTTAAGTGATGCCCTCCCGAAACCTCACAAGGTAGGCTCCGCCGTTAGCGTCCAACCCAAAGCCCACCGGCGGGGTCGCCAGACCCCGACAAACCCGCGGAGTGGGTGGAGGTGTGGGGGGGGGGGGAGGGGGTTAGTCTTGCGGAGTGGCGGGCCTTTAGCAAGGCGATGACACCAACGGGCACCAGGCTGGCCGGCGGCGTCGGAGCCTACCCCATGAGGTTTCGTAAGTTTTTTTTACATGTCCTTAAAATTTTAAAATAAAAAAGTAAACTAAACAAACAAAAATTAAATAAGCCCACTAGTAGGGGGCAGGCAAAGCCCGCCGGTCGTGAGCGGGCGAAGCCAACCGACCGGGGGAGGGCGAAGCCAACCGATTGGGGGCGGGCGTAGCCCACCGCTGCTGGTTGGGCAAAGCCCACTGCTGCTAGCCAGGCAAAGCCCGCCACTGCACTTGAGTGAGAGAACGAGCAGAGTGAACACTTGAGCGACGTTGAACACTTAAGGATCTTTTTATAGTTTTTCTGAGGGGCGCCTCGATAATTGAACCCGCTTGAAATTTGAGCTGACAAATGAAATTGCACGATTCTGATCATCTGGATCACCAATTTCCAAAAAATGGTTGGAATGCCCCCTCGAGCGACTCGTCAAGGTTAGCCTGCAACGATGGTGGCTGAAGGATTCGTCGGGCGGCACTGATGAATGGAAGTGATGAAAAGCCGGAATGCGCGCGGTGGCGCCCGACGCACCTAGGTGGTATGTCCATGGGCTCTGCCAATGCACGTGAGTGGCCTGTGCGTACGGGTGGACGACGCGCGCGCGTGACCTGTGCGTGCGGGCAGACGATGCGCGCGCATAGCCTGTGCGTGCGGGCGGATGACTCGCTCGTGGCCTGTGTGTGCGGACGGACTACGCGCTCACGTGGCATGTGCGTGTGAGCAGACGACACGCGTGCGTGGCCTGTGCGTGCGAGCGGACGACGCTCGTGCGTGGCCTGCGCCTGTGGGTGGACGACGCGCGCGTGGCCTGTGTGTGCGGTGGACGCTGCACGTGTGGGCTGCGTATGGGGGCACCCGATGCGCGCGCATGTCCCGCGCAAGCTCGCTGGCGACGTGGGTGTGGTCTGCACATGCATGCGGCCAACCCATATGTGTTTCCCACGCGTTGTTTGCCTGCACGCGACCAAGTTATCTGCACATGACCGTTGCGTGTGACCTGCGCCCACGCGCAACCCTTGCACAAAGTCTGTGAGTGTTTTTGACCTTTGCGTGTGTGCACGTGGTCTGTGCGTGCGACCATGGGGCGCACGCGCAAGACCTGCGCGCCTGCGCGTGACCTGCGTGCGCGTGACCTGCGCGCGCGCGCGCGACCTGCGCGCGGGCGCGCGACCTGCGCGCGCGCGCGTCACCTCTGCCCGCGCATCACCTACGAGCGTGCGTCACCTACGTCTATGTGTGGCTTGCACATGCACGCGATCTGGGCGCACGTGCGCATGATCTGTTCGCACGTGCGTGCGTTATGGGCGCGTACGGGCGCGGCATGCGCAGGTGCGGGTGTTTGTAGGCGCGTGAGCATGTGGGCGTGGGTGTGCAGTCTGCCCGCTCGCACGCTCAGGGGAGCGCATGCCTTTGGCTATCGAGACTATGTCATTATGGGTGAAGCTTTGTGTGGTAGAGCCGGTCCATTAAGGAGAACTGGTCGAGATCACGATTTTGAAAAACGTCCTGATTTTGATGAATTTTAGGGGAACCCCGTCAATAGCTTTATATTTTCTCTTCTTTTCTGCAATTGCTTTGATTTGTGCTTGTTCGGTGTTTGTACACATTAGAGTTCTTAAAATATTTCTCAGTGTTGTATCTTGAAGATGTGAACATGAATTGAAAGTGTTGAAACCTAAATTCCGGTTCAACGGAGATCAGACTGTGAGGGAATATTTCAAGTTACTTGGCCCGTCATCCGGTGCTCAAGGCAGGTCAATTCAAGCCCAGATTCAGGCTTCACTAATTTGAGATAGTTTCCTACACTCAGACCCAGTGAGCTGCAGCGTGGAGGCCCCACCGCTCACCCGAAAGCGCGTATTGTGTCTCTCCCTAAAGCCAAAGGATGCGCTCGGCACCTTGGATGGCACAGAGCAAGAACTCTCCGAAATTCAGGAGCTCTGGGAGGCCGGGTCTGCCTCTCCAAGGTGCTTTGAGGGTCTATGTATAGACAAACCACATACCAGGGGTAAATTGTCTTTGTGGTTTAAAAATAGCGGCCTCCGCCTTTCGTTTTTTGCTATTGGCACCCCTGATTGGCCACGGATTGCAAAATCCCGTTGTTTGAGATGGCTATGGGCAGGAAAGGCTGAAATGCGAGTAGACGGAAGGGCGGACTGGCTCTCCACGCCAAGGCGAATTCACGAAGAGGATATGGTTGTCTCGCCTGCGTGTGCCTCGGCGCGCGACCGCCCTTACCTCAGGGCCCAGTTCAACGAGCTGACATTTATCTTGAGAGGCTGGCTCCCGGTCGTCGAGGTCGTTTCTCCTGACCTAGTTTCTCCTGCCCCAATTGGGCGCAATTTGGACAGGGGTCGCTAAATTATGATTGTACACAATCTCCGATTCTTTGCGAGCTCTTCAGAGGTCGGAAAAAATATCATACAACCCTGATTTGGCAAGCCCGGGAAATTGCCTGCCAAGCCGCATCACGATCTCTTCTTGTCTCTATAAATATGGGGGAAGGGTATGACGTTCCCAACACACTTCCTGGTCAAATCCATTTCCCCGACCTTCATGGGCTCGCCTGAGCGAGACGACATGGAGGTCGCTGCCCTATGCATATGGGGGCGCCCGAGGCACGCTCATGTCCCGTGCTAGTGTAACACCCCTATCCGTCACATAGTATATAATAGTAGGTCCGGCCGGGGCCCGACGCCATATACTACGGACAGACCGGTTGGTTACGTATTGAAACTATTCAACCAATCACAACGTCCTACACAACACCTAGCGGAAGCAATTTATTAAGGTTGCAAAGAATAAAGAACCCTGCCAAGCATGAATGTCACTTACTCAAACCCATATGAATGTATAATACATAAAACGGAAATGGCCTTATGGCCTTACAAGAGTTGCTTAATAAAAGTGTCTTCCAAACCTCGGCATGCAGGCCGGCCACACATGAGTAGAAAAAGGAAAACACTCAAAACTTGGCCTTCGAGGGCCGACACAGCAACTTGGGCTTTAGCCCGCTATTTACCTCTCGGCTCCGCAGCACCTGCAAGCAACAATCCACCGCACGGTGGTAAACAAAGGCAACGGTCAGCTATGCTGACCAAATTATAACGATTCCGCCCCCAAACCGGGGCGGCAAAACTTCTTCCATGCACTTGTTAGCAAAACAAGCAACACAGCAAAATAAGCATCACAACATAGGTGCACGCTCACACGGCCGTACACCTCGTGCTCTCAGGGAACTTACTCGACGGGCCAGTCCGAACCCCGTCCGGTCCTTGACTCCGCCACCACCCCCAGGATGGCAACCTCATGAGTATTTAGTCCTTTCAGCCGAAGCCTAGACTCGATCTCCAAACCTCGGTAAGTCCCACGTAAAACTTTTGGTCGCTTTAACCGAGCAGGTGGAGCGGGTAGGGGTCCACCAAACCGTTGCTCACCCCGTCGTTGCCATTTGGACTTTGACGCGAACTAAGCTTCCCCAGTCCCAAATACCGTTCAAACATGGCACATAGCCCTGCTATGTACCCGGTTGGCTCCCAGGCCACCGATATGACAGAACTGCGTTTCCGTCAAAATTTCCAGGTGCACCTCGCGGTTCATCCCCAAGGATCCCTACTGCATTCAAACATGGTACATAGCCCTGCTATGTTCCCGGCTGGCTCCCAGGCCACCAAAATGGCAGAACCTCGCTTCCGCCCAAATTTTTGGGTGCACCTCGGGGTTAATCCCCAAGATTCCCTGATGCATTCTACCGCATAGCAACCCGAAAACAATCAAAATGCTCGGAGTCTTCTCCGGCTAAAAATGCACATCAAATCATCACTGATCCGGAAAACACGTCCGGGTAGGCTTCACACAGCATGCCTATGTCTGTACTACGATTCCGGACTCTAACAAGGGGGACTTCACATATCTACCCTAAGGAATACCACGATCTCGCCGCACACTCGCGGGAGAGGGGTTTTCCCATGCAAAGGAAGAAGAGCTTCACATGCTCAAGAAGAGAATCGTTACCCTTGCGCTTTGCCTCGGCGCCATGACAATCTAGCCTGATGGAAAGCACCGTATCGGCCTCGCCTTCGCGGATCCGGACTCGGATCGTGATTTGGAGATCCGAAGCTCCGCCGATGACCGGATCTTTGGTCTTCTTCCTCCTCCTAGCTCTCCCTTCTCTCTAGATCTTAGAGAGATAAAGCCCAAGAGAAATGAGGGCTTCAAAACCCTATTCCCGGATATAACATGCCAGCAACAGCCCTGAACCGTCGGATCCCAAATCAAGAAATCAAACGGCTGCGATTCAGCACAATTTTACAAAATCTGGGCCAAACACGGCCTGCGACACGCCCGTGTCCAGGGTCGTGTCGGCCATTCGCCGTCTCGACCGACGCGAACCAGCACACGGCATTCGACATGGCCTCCGACACGCCCGTGTCGCCTGCAACACGGCTGTGTCGATACCCGTGTCACACCCCCCGTGTGCAATCGACCAACATTCCCAACCCGAGAAGGACACGGCCTGTGACACGACACCTGACACGCCCGTGTCATATGTGACACGCCCGTGTCATATGTGACACGCCCGTGTCAGAGCCCGTGTCATGGCCCGTGTACATGACTCAGAAAACTCCCCAGTGTGACACGCCCTGGGACACACCCGTGTCCCAGGCCGTGTGCCTCAACTCGACGATTGCCGATCGTCAAAACGTCGACCACAAGACCCGAGGCCGAACACGCCCGTGATACGCCCGTGTCACGCCCGTGTCACGCCCGTGTCATGCCCGTGTCATGCCCGTGACACGACTCGTGACACCTGCTCCAAGTCCCATACTTGGCTTAAAACGTCGCCCGTCCCTCTTGTGAGTTTCGGGGTATTACAACTCTCCCCCTCTTAAAAGAATTTTGTCCACGAAATTACCAAAGGAGAGAAAACAGAATCTCTCAGTGGTACCCAGGCGAAACAACTCCGGGTACACTTCCAGCATAGATTGCTCTCACTCCTAAGAGCCCTGGCTAACACAAAAGTCCCACCGGACCACGACTATCCTGATCTCCTTGAGACAAAGTCGTTCGACTTCATGGTCTCCAAAACGAAGGGGTTTAACCCTAGTCGTCAACCTTTCGTCCACCAAAACTTGATCACTCACGATCAAGTTTGAAGGCTCTTGCGCCGCCTCACCAAACCGCTCTAGAATTCTCTAGTGGTCCAAGGTATACCGGGCTCAGCTTCCCCAAGCGTCGCTCTCGTGAAACACCCTTGAACGACTATAACTTCCAACACGCCATCTGATAACTCATCATTCTGTTACATGGCATTAAAGCACTTAGTATGCCTCTCCTGAGCGATTAGCAAAAGTTCTCATATGGTTCGCACCAAAAAGGGTAGTGTTTACCACCTCTTACTTTAAATACAACTTCGTGTCATCCGTTCCTAGCCTCGACAACGACATGCGACGACTTCTACCAAAAAGGGCCTCGAAGGGCGCCATTTGTATGCTCGCTTGGTAGCTAAAGTTGTATGCAAACTTTACCAAAATAGATGGCCTTCCCACTGCTTCCCGAAGTCCAGAACACACATGCGAAGCACGTCCTCCAACGTCCTGTTGACCCACTCGGCCTGCTCATCCGTCCGCGGATGGAAGACTAGACTAAACTACAACTTAGTCTCCAGCACTTTCTGTAACTAACTCCAATCATTGGACGTAGAACGCCCACCTCGGTTTCTCACGACGTTGCGGGGCACACCGTGCCGCCTAACGATGTTATCCATAACCATTTACCAGTTACTCCACCGAATTATCCTTCCTATGCGGAATGAAGTGCGACACTAGTGTCAACACAACTACGATCACCCAAACGACGTCGTTACCTCACTGTGACTTTGGCAAACCATGCACACAGTCCTGTCGAACTTCTATTCCGAACTAGGCAAGGATTCAAGAATCCCCCGGCACCTGGCACTCTGCATTCACTAAGGCGCAAGGCTTGCACTTTGCCACATATAGTGACACGACCTTCTAAAGTTCTGGCCACCAGAGCACTTCTTCAGATATCGGCACCACTTCGTGCCTCCTAAGCGAGTTGAGTACTTGATATAACGTATCACAACTCCACCTATAGATTACCCATGCTTGGGCCGCACAAACAATTGTCTTTCCTTAGTAGCCCACCTACAACCATCGATTTGGGATTTTGACCCATCGATCCGCACCCACGATTTCCTTCATACAACTACACAACCATAGACTGCTAAATACGATCAGCCAGGTCATACTGGACTTCCGAACAGTTAAACAACGCTTCAGCGCTAGTCCGCTTGTCAACACAATAGATCTCTAACGCTTCCAATTCCCGAACTAGCCTCTCATCATGCACCGACAACCATTCGGCTTGGGCGGGATCCCTGCGACTCAACGCATCCGCAACTGCATTGCCCTTGCCGGGTGCATGATGAATATTGAACGTATAGTCCCCCAGGAAATCCATTCATCTCCGCTGCCACATGTTCAGATCCTATTGATCCAACAGGTATTTCAGGCTCTTATGGTCGATATGAATATTGACCTTAACGCCGTACGGGTAGTGCCTCCACAACTTAAGCGCAAATATCATGGCCGCCAACTCCAAGTCGCGGACCAGATAATTCCTTTCATGCACTTTTAGCTGACGCGATCCATAAGCTATCACGCTTTCATGCTGCACCAGCACGCAGCCCAAACCACTACCCGAGGCGTCACTATAAACCTCGAATCCCTCGGTCCCACTCGGCGAACTAAGCACTGGCGCCGTGGTCAACCGACTCTTCAGCTCTTCAAAAGCTTGCACACACTCATGCGCCCACACAAAACTCTGATCTTTCCTTGTCAAAGTCGTGAGAAGTAGTGCTATCCGCGAGAAGTTCTCCACGAAGTGCCTGTAAAAGCCGGCAAGCCCCAGCAAACTCCGGACTTCCGCTGCCGAAGACAACACATGCCACTCTCGTATTGCAACAATCTATGCTGGATCCACCGCAACTCCTTCCCCACTGACTACGTGACCAAGGAACGCCACTGAAGATAACCAAAACTCGCCTTTGGAGAACTTTGCGTATAACTCGTTCCTCCTTAGCGTCTCCAAAACCAAACGTAGATGCTTGAAGCGATCTTCTTTGCACTGCGAGCACATCAATAGGTCGTCAATAAAGACGATCACAACATGGTCTAAGTACTCCCTGAACGTTCTGTTCATCAGATCCATAAACACCGATGGCGCATTAGTCAGCTCGAACGACATGACCATAAACTCGAAATGCCCATATCTTGCGTTGAACGCTGTCTTTGGGATGTCGCTTTCCCTGATTCTCAGCTGATAGTAACCAGACTTAAGATCCAACTTTAAGTACACCGATGACTCACCCAACTGATCAAACAGATCGCCAATTCTTGGGATCAGGTACTTGCTCACCTTTATCAACTTATTCAGTTCTCCATAAACGATTCAGAGCCGTAAACTCCCGTCTTTCTTCCACACAAAAAGGACCGGCGTGCTCCAAGATGACAAACTTGGACGCACAAGACCTTGCTCCAAAAATTCTTCCAGGTTAACTTTCAGTTCTGCCAACTCATTAGGCGTTAGCCGATATGGAGAGCGTGACCCAGGTTTGGCACCTGGCGCCAGCTCACTCGAAATCGATCGCTCGCTACGGAGGGACTCCAGGGAGACCATCAGGGAATCACATCAGGATATTCGGATACACATGAGATACTACCCAATGTAGGCTTAGGCTTCAAAGCCTCCCATGGTGGCAGTAACGATGCTTGCACGTCGAATCCCTGACCCCTAAACCGTAATCTTGTTACACAGAAACTCTCTTCGCGCACATTGAACATCCATTACGCCACAACGCATCCAATTTGTCCTTTACCATCGAAGAAGGTTCTTCAATGCACGATATAAATCCTTTGGACAAAAGGAGCGCGAAGCTTCCGTCTCGAACAATGCTCTCGCCGGATTGCCAAAAAATAAATCCAAACAAAGCCTAGAACCTCCAGTCCTAAGTTAACACGCAAAAGGTAACATGTATAAGAAGCTAAATTGCTATCAATTAAACCATACATGTCTTCCCGACGATCAGCCACATGGTCTCCTGCTGGCCAAGGATGTCCATTCCCAGTTGGGCCGGAGTAAACAGTGGTGCGGTAGACGCCACCGCCTTTCCCTTCTCCTCAGATATTGACCCCAACTTCTTTTTGGACATTGGGCGTCCACTCCAACAATCCCAGGCATAGTGCCCCGGCTTCCCACAGACAAAGCATGCATCCAGGGTTTGGATTGTAGTCGCTCCGGATGTGCTAGAGGAAGGGACTAGACCCGACCTCCTAACCTTCTTGTACCACCTACGGTACCCAGATTTTGAGGTTGTCAACTTGACCACCGAATCCTTTGCCATAGCATCTTTAACTGCTCCTGCCAAAACTTTCCTTGTCTTTTGAGCATTCTCCCAACACTCTCTGGCGAGGTGCCCTTTCTTGCCACAAGAATAAAAATTGAGGGTAATTTGGGTAATAGATGATGACCCAACCTCTTTTCTCGGCGTCTTTCGATAGGCAGTCCTTATCGGATCTGTAGGGTTTGGTACCTTATACACTGGCACTTGGTGAGTTTTCCCCAACTCCACTTCCAAAGCTCTGGCTGATTCCACCAAAGCTCGGAATCCCAACAACTTTGGTCCTAGCAGTAGGATATGCAACTCGCTGCGCAGACCGTTATAAAATCTATCAACTCTAGATTGCTTGCTTTCCCATTCAACGCCTGGGTAGCGCCTTAACATAAGGAACGTCTGCAAATATGCGTCAACTGAATGTGCTCCCTGCACCACAGTCATGTTCATCTGCTGCTCTAATTGACCCCCAAATGCCCTTTGCTCCAACATACCACCCGATGTTGGGGCCAACTCAGGGACAAATGGTTGCACATTACCCCCATATTGTGCGTTGGTCACAGCGAACACCGCTTCAACCACTCTTCTTATGGTTTCCAAAGACGTAAGGGTCTCCGGCACGTCGCTGGGTGCAGTACTTTTCTCAGAAAGTGTGCATTCAGACTGCCATGCGCCACTCTCGGACACCTACCATCATACAGAACACCAATAAGGGACCGAACAAAATTGCAAAAAGCAATTATAGGAACACTCAGGTTCCCCAAACATGTGTATTTTCATTCCTAAGTGGACAATCATGAGTTCTTTTCATGTTATAATGATGACGCACATACATGTGCTCACCACCCCTTAAAGTGAATTCGCCCACGAATTCATTTAAGCTTGACCGAAACCGGTAGTCTTATACCAATTTGTAACACCCCTATCCGTCACATAGTAGATAACAGTAGGTCCGGCCGGGGCCCGACGCCATATACTACGGACAGATCGGTTGGTTACGTATTGAAACCATTCAACCAATCACAACGTCCTACACAACACCTAGCGGAAGCAATTTATTAAGGTTGCAAAGAATAAAGAACTCTGCCAAGCATGAATGTTCACTACTCAAACCCATAGGAATGTATAATACATAAAACGGAAATGGCCTTTTGGCCTTACAAGAGTTGCTTAATAAAAGTGTCTTCCAAACCTCGGCACGCAGGTCGGCCACACATGAGTACAAAAAGGAAAACACTCAAAACTTGGCCTTCGAGGGCCGGCACAGCAACTTGGGCTTTAGCCCGCTATTTACCTCTCGGCTCCGCAGCACCTGCAAGCAACAATCCACCGCATGGTGGTAAACAAAGGCAACGGTCAGCTATGCTGACCAAATTATAACGATTCCGCCCCCAAACCGGGGTGGCAAAGCTTCTTCCCTGCACTTGTTAGCAAAACAAGCAACACAACAAAATAAGCATCATAACATAGGTGCACGCTCACACGGCCGTACACCCCGTGCTCTCAGGGAACTTACTCGGCGGGCCAGTCCGAACCCCGTCTAGTCCTTGACTCCGCCAGCACCCCCAGGATGGCAACCTCGTGAGCATTTAGTCCTTTCAGCCGAAGCCTAAACTCGATCTCCAAACCTCGGTAAGTCCCACGTAAAACTTTAGGTCGCTTTAACCGAGCAGGTGGAGCGGGTAGGGGTCTACCTGTCCGTTGCTCACCCCGTCGTTGCCATTTGGCCTTTGACGCAAAATAAGCTTCCCCAGTCCCAAATACCGTTCAAACATGGTACATAGCCCCGCTATGTACCCGGTTGGCTCCCAGGACACCGATACGACAGAACTGCGTTTCCGTCCAAATTTTCGGGTGCACCTCGGGGTTCATCCCCAAGGATCCATGCTGCATTCAAACATGGTACATAGCCCTGCAATGTTCCCGGCTGGCTCCCAGGCAACCAAAATGGCAGAACCTCGCTTCCGCCCAAATTTCCGGTGAACCTCAGGGTTAATCCCCAAGATTCCCTGATGCATTCTACCGCATAGCAACCCGAAAACAATCAAAATGCTCGGAGTCTTCTCCGACTAAAAATGCACATCAAATCATCACCGATCCGGAAAACATGTCCGGGTAGGCTTCACACATCATGCCTATGTCCGTACTACGATTCCAGACTCTAACAAGGGGGACTTCACATATCTACCCCAAGGAATACCACGATCTCGCCGCACACTCATGGGAGAGGGGTTTTCCCATGCAAAGGAAGAAGAGCTTCAAATGCTCAAGAAGAGAATTGTTATCCTTGCGCTTTGCCTTGGCGCCATGACGATCTAGCTGGATGGAAAGCACCGTATCGGCCTCGCCTTCGCGGATCCAGACTCGGATCGTGATTTGGAGCTCCGAAGCTCCGCCGGTGACCGGATCTTTGGTCTTCTTCCTCCTCCTAGCTCTCCCTTCTCTCTAGATCTTAGAGAGATAAAGCCCAAGAGAAATGAGGGCTTCAAAACCCTATTCCCGGATATAACATGCCAGCATTAGCCCTGAACCGTCAGATCCCAAATCAAGAAATCGAACGGCTGCGATTCAGCCCAATTTTACAAAATCTGGGCCGAACACGGCCTGCGACACGCCCGTGTCCAGGGCCGTGTCGGCCATTCGCCGTCTCGACCGACGCGATAACCAGCACACGACATTCGACACGGCGTCCGACACGCCCGTGTCGCCTGCGACACGGCCGTGTCGATACCCGTGTCACCCCCCCCCCCCCCCGTGTGCAATCGACCAACATTCCCAACCCGAGAAGGACACGGCCTGTGACACGACACCCGACACGCCCGTATCATATGTGACACGCCCGTGTCAGAGACCGTGTCATGGCCCGTGTACATGACTCAGAAAACTCCCCAGTGTGACACGCCCGTGTCCCAGGCCGTGTGCCTCAACCCGACGATCGCCGATCGTCAAAACGTCGACCACAAGACCCGAGGCCAAACACGCCCGTGTCACGCCCGTTTCACGCCCGTGTCACGCCCGTGACACCTGCTTCAAGTCCCAGACTTGGCTTAAAACGTCGCCCGTCCCTCTTGTGAGTTTCGGGGTGTTACAGCTAGCTCGCTGGCGACGTGGGTGTGGTCTGCACATGCATGCGGCCAACCCATATGTGTTTCCCACGCGTTGTTTGCCCGCACGCGACCAAGATGTCTGCACATGACCGTTGCGTGTGACATGCGCCCACGCGCAACCATTTCACAAAGTCTGTCAGTGCTTTTGACCTTTGCGCGTGTGCACGTTGTCTGTGCGTGCGACCATGGTGCGCACACGTGACCTGCGCTCGCGCACGTCACGTGCGTGCGTGCATCACCTCCGCGCGCGCGTCTCCTCCGCGCACGCATCACCTCCGCACGTGCATCAACTACGTCAATGTGTGGCTTGCACGTGCGCGCGATCTGGGCGCACGTGCGCATGATCTATTCGTATGTGCATGCATTATGGGCGTGTGAAGGCACGGGCATGCACAGGTGTGGGTGTTCGTAGGCCCGTGAGCATGTGGGCGTGGGTGTGCAGTCTGCCCGCTTGCACGCTCATGGGAGTGCATGCCTTTGGCTATCGAGACTATGTCATTGTGGGTGAAGCTTTTTTGGTCGAGCCGGTCCATTAAGGAGGACTGGTCGAGATCACGATTTTGAAAAACGTCCTAATTTTGATGAATTTTAGGGGAACCCCATCAATAGCTTTATATTTTCTCTTTCATTCTGCAATTGTTTTTATTTGTGCTTATTCGATGTCTGTACATATCAGAGTTTTTAAAATATTTCTCAGTGTTGTATCTTGAATAAGTGAACATAAATTGAAAGTGTTGAAACCTAAATACCGGTTCAACGGAGTTCGGACTGTGAGGGAACATTTCAAGTTACTTGGCCCGTCATCGGGTGCTCAAGGAAGGTCAATTCAAGCCCAGATTCAGGCTTCACTAATTTGAGATAGTTTCCTACACTCAGACCAAGTGAGAAATATCGGCCTCCGCCTTTCAGTTTTTTCTATTGGCACCCCTGATGGCCCACAGATAGCAAAATCCCGCTGTTTGAGATGGCTATAGGTAGGAAAGGCTGAAATACGAGTAGACGGAAGGGCGTACTGGCTCTCCTCGCCAAGGCGAATTCACGAAGAGGATAGGGTTTTCTCGCCTGTGTGTGCCTCGGCGCGCGACCGCCCTTACCTCAGCGGGCCAGTTCAACGAGCTGACATCTGGCTGGAGAGGCTGGCTCCCAGTCGTCGAGGTCATTTCGTCTGACCTAGTTTCTCCTTATTGGCTTATCTTGCCCCGGTTAGGCGCAATCTAGACTTGGGTTACTAAATTATGGTTGTACACAATCTCCGCTTCTTTGTGAGCTCATCAAAGGTCGGAAAGAAATCATTCAACCCTTATTTTGCAAGCCCAGGTCGTTGCCTGCCAAGCCATATCACGATCTCTTCTTGGCTCTACAAATATGGGGGGAAGGGTATGACGTTCCCAACACACTTCCTGGTCGAACTGCCATTTCCCCGAACTTCATGGGCTTGCCTGAGCGAGACGACGTGGAGGTCGCTGCCCTGTTCGGCCTGATTTGCGGTCCTCCTCCAAATATATGGCGCGAGACCCAGGGTGATGAACTCGATCGAGCTCTCGACCATCAAGCCGAGTCAAATCTGCTAGCTTCAACAGACTTAGCCTCCTCTGTCGCGTCTTTGCGACGCACGCCGTCCCAGGGGGCGGTGATTGATACCTGCCAGCGATGCGGGTCAACTTCTTCCTGACAATCGGTCCCCAACTATAATGGTACATGATTCCGCCGCTTCTTGCCTCGTCAGCGTGTCTCTGACCGCGCTGCCCTTTGATCCCACAGGTCGATGATAGTACTGTTGTCGTTTTGGCTCTGACAACTTCAAAAGATGTTGGCGATGCAAATTTGGAGAAGATTAAGCTTTCTAAAGGGAAGAAGCGGCCTTGGGCGCCTGCGAGGAATGAGGATTTCACTTCCCCGCGGTTTCCCGGGGATCCAGTAAACGAGCCTCTTTCTTTCACGGTGGCTTCACACAGGGACTCGCTGGGCGAGCGAGCTACTTCGGATTGTGTCGACCCTATTCACAATAAGATTCCATCGTCACCACCTACCATCAGAGTAGTCATCGCGCCTTGCTTCCTCGAGACAGACAAGCCAAGTAGGCCTCGTACTGGCGATAAATCTTTGAAAATAAAGCCTCCACGCCTCGCAAAGGATGGTGTTGAATTCTCCCACAGTAACCCATGAATCTTCCTGTTCCTTTCTTACCATTTCCCTGACTTCTCTTCCTGAGGTAATGAGTTTCCCCTTTCGTGCATGCTCTCATCAATGAGAACTCCTCCCGAGCTGACGCCTCCTCAAATATCCAGCAAGCTTCACGAGTTGATGGCCAGTCCAACAGTGGACAATTCCGATTTCAGCTCGCGCCTGATCAGGGTGCTAACCGTCTTATGATTCGGCCCTCGCCATCGCGCATCAGCGGGACAACGGGCAGGAGGTTGGTGATCTCTGAGGTCGCGTGGAAGCGATGGAATATTTCTACAAAAAGCAGTTGGAGGGCAATATCAAGCTCTTTTTTTGAATGTTAGACACTGGAGAGAGGATATACGAGCTGGAGACTCACAAGAATGCCACCAAAGACCACCTATACAAATTTGTCCAGGTCGCCGACACCATTGGTGAGGCGAACCGGCTCAAAGAACACCTACGCAAAGGGGTGGACCTTCTTCGACAAGCCTAAGATCATTTCCACAAGGCCAGAGGTGTTGCGTGGTCAGCTCGCCATCCTGCCCGTCCGCACGTGAGGGGTGCTGGAGTGACGTGATGCGGGTAGGGAAAAAGCAACACGTTTTGTTTTAATTTTTATCTCACAACTTTCTGTACTCCCTCACGACTCGCTCGTAAGAGCTACTTTTTATTTTATAACTTTTGTACTCACACAATTGTATTGATGACTTTTGCAGCCACTATTTTTGTACTTGTATAAAGGATGATTCTATATATTGTCAGTGTATTTCTTTTCTTTTGTAACTCACCTCGTTTCAAGTTACTTGTATGACTATTAGTTTGAATAAAAAAATGGTGAGCTCGCATCGCAAGAGGGAGGCGTTTAACTCGTGAATTGACAGGGGGAGACCCGCTCTATGGAGAAAACCTATAAATAGGCGGAAGGGGTCGGGATTAGTTGTTTGCTTCCCCTCTCTGGCTCCCAGACTTCACCCTTAGAACCCCTACTTGCTTCACACGTCATCATGGTTTATGGTAGCGGAAAGGAGAGCCAGACTCACTGTGTAGCAAACTTCGCAGAACATTTTTTCTGAGGGAAAAACAACCTATGTCGAGCTGGAGGCTTTCCAGTCGTGATATCTACCTGAAGCATTCATGGCTAGGCGACCTGTAATGCCCCAATTTTCCCAAAGCAGTAAAATGGTTTTTGGGAGATACCGCTCATCGGTAGGGTTACCGCGCGGCGGTAGCGCCGTGAGTTTAGTGGCAGGACTCTCAGGAAGATACTGCCCAACGGTAGAAATAGCGCTGGCGGTAGCTTCGTCGATTTAATCGGCACATCTCTTGGGTTGTTACCGCGCGACGGTAGCAGCTGTCGCGTTGCGGTAGCGGTAGTGGTCGTGTCGTAACCGACACAGTTACCGTGTGGCGGTAGTATCCTATCGTGCGGCGGTAGCAGTTCTGTAACGGCGTGGCCACGTGTCGTCCTGTGAATGGAGGGCCTGGGCGGTGGCACATGAACCGAGGCATTGATTAACGGTACTGCACGACGGTAGCTAGTTACTGTGAGGCGGTAGCTCAGTTTATTGTGTTGGAAGAGCCGTTTTCTCTTCATTTCTTTTGGAGTTTTAGGGTTGAGTGGTTGGAGAAGGAAGGAGGAGCTTTGTCCGAAAGAGATCTCGCTTCCGTTGGAGTTTCGGAGCGTGGATTCGCAAGACGAGTTCAGATATACGAAGGCAAAGCCAAAGCGGTCGTTTTCATCCAGCTAAAATCTCTCATATGGCACTGAAACAGACTTTTAGGGTAATGATCCTCTTCCTTGGACATATGAAGTTCTTCATTTTGGCATTTGAGGGCAGACGCTCCACGAACACGTGGAAGTGGTTCTACCAACGGGTAGATCCGTGTATCCCCGTTAGCTTTGCATTTAGATCCAGAATCGAAGTACAAAATATGCATGTTGTGTGAAGCCCATCCAGACAAGTTGTTTGGATTGGTGATGTTTGTATGTTTTGTATGTCGGAGAAGACTCTGTGGAAATTGCATAGATTTTTGGAGTCACGGGGTGTGTAGATGACTGCATTGAGAGTACTGGAGGTAGTCTCTAGGAAAACACCCGAAAAGGGGGAAGAATCGATACTCTGTCCCTTACCGCCCGGTGGTAGAACTACTGTCGGCGATAGCTCCCAGTGAGCATTATATTGTTTGTGAGGTCTGTCTTTTAGAGACCCGGGGGACATTTGTTGAGGCATGTATCTTGAATACCTGGGGGATATCATGTGAGAGCTGATAGCCTGTGTGGCCCATCGTAGGCGGCTGTGAGTGCCAACCTTGGAACATAATAGAATTATGTATGGTTATGAATGGGAAAGGGGAGGCTGACCCACATCGTGGCTTGTTGCTCCCAGTGATTTGAGCATCGGGAAAGAGCTGAACTATACCCAGCCCTATGTCGTTCGACTTGGAGTGAGTCAAAGAGTGTATCCAGGGGATCACCATGACTTTGTCATAGCCATAGGTGCGAGTCTTTTGCTTCGGCTAGGAAAGACTAGGAATGCTCAAGTTATGCTAACCGTCGCTGAGAACGGAGGTGGGACCCTGGGAAATTCCGATACACCGATAATGTGCCCTGAGTGCACGGGACATTTGACGTTCGTGCCAATGTCCGTGGCGAATTATGCCTAATCTGCACGTTCCTGTTGCCAATGTTTGATTATGCTAATGTCTGCAAGGAAGGAGCACCACCACCCCGAGTGAGGGGTGGGGTCGTTATAATTTAGTCAGCTAATACTGACCGTTGATATTTTTTGCCACCGTTGCGGTGGAATGTTTCATGCAAGTGCAACAGAGGCAAGTAAAAAATAGCGGGTTGGAGCCCAACTTTGCTAAGCTGGCCCTTGAAGGCCAAAGCGAATTACCCATTTACTTTATCGTTCATGTGTGGCCGGCCTGCGTGCCGATGTATGCAAGACAATTTATTTTAAGTTGAACCTTGTAAGGACTTAAGGCCAATACTTTTGGTGTATTTGCTCTATCGTTCCTAATTTGTAGTAGTGGACATTTATTTGGTTGGATTCTAATTGTAACATTTAAATTCTTCCGCTAGAATGCACTCTGTGTTAGGATACGTGTAATTGGATTATGGTTTCAATTAGTAACTCCTTTAACTGTCCGTAGTATATAGCGTCGGGACCCGATCGGACCTTCTATTATATGTTATGTGACGGATGGGGGTGTTACACGACCTCTACCGGATGAGGGATCAACTACTTTTCCAATGACGAACTCGCCCTCCCGCCGATTCACTTCGAGGCAGGACTGTGACTCCCTCTGTGGTCCGAGGTGTTCCAGGTGATCAAGTACTTCAGCTTGGTGCCCGCGCAGATAAATTCCAATGGAATTAACATGATGGTTCCCTTTTCCTGTTACATGCGCGAGAAGGGGATTGAATTCGACCTTGTCACCTCCCGAATTTTTTTGAATCTGAAGGCGACTAGCGACGGGGTCATCTTCTTCTACAGTGTGTACATCAAGGTGGTAGAGATGCTGAATAAAGTCCTTCATTGGACTGACAAATTCATTTTTGTGTGAGGCACGTTCGGGTTGTTGCCCTTGGCACCGGTTTAATGGAGCAAGAACATGTTCAAACCTCCCAAAATAGTGGGCGACGCGCTATCGCTTTACGAGATGCTGAAGGGTCAGGAATTCGATGTTTTGTACTTGTGGAGACATCATGATCAACTCACTTATATCATGTATGGGAATGGTATGTTACTCGATTATACTCGTTCAGTGAGCTCGCCTAAAACACCACCTGACCCGTTCTTGCAGGTTTGCGGATTCTTCCCCTGAATGTGTCGTCCCCGCCTCCCCGACCATTGACTCTACCCGCCTCACAAGTTGTTGGGACAGTACTAAGGCCAGCCAACATTTCCTTAACCTCTTCGAAAGGCAAGGGGAAGGTTCCCCTTACCGATGTCCCTCCCATCGGGCCTGCACCCAAAAAACTCATAACTGGTGAGGCGGGCTCCTCCGTAAGAGAGAAGCACCCAGGTGATAACACCAACCCAGAATGTGGTGTGAGCTTAAGACTCGCGTCGAAGAAGCATCCCCTGGAGGAAGCCCCCCGTTCTCATGCTAATTTTGGAATGGGGATGCATGCCAAGAAACTTGAAGGTGACTCCCTCCTCTAGTGGTATGAGGGAGAGCACAGAATCAACCTAAACTCGTGGCTCCCTTCTTGGAAGGAGGATGAGGATGCCGACAACAATGCTTTTAACATCTTATTCGACCTTTACAGTTGGGAGGATGCGGCGGTACTGGCGGGGTCATCTATCCGTGAGATGGTAAATTGAGGGAGCCAGTCGGTCTTGCGTGCTGATGAATTCTTCCTTCAAATTGTGAGGTGTGCTCTCAACATAGGCCGCAAGCTGGGAGAAGTGATGACCGCGCTCGACACCACCCAAAAGGAGCTCTCAATGACCAAGGATAAACTCGCAGTTGTCCGTAGTACCGCCTCGCAGACTCCAAGCGAGGTAAGCGTCTCCATTTTGATTGCAATTAATTGATTCCTTTCTTAGGTCTAACACTTTTTCATAGGTCGCTGAGCTCGCTTGGGCCGAGAGGATCTACAAACTAGAGGAGGAGTGAGGGAAGCCCGCTCCAATAATGATTACCTCGTGAACCGCCTTGGTGAAGCAGAACCAAACTTGTTGGAGTGCCGACGCCAGGCTGAGGAGAGGCCTACCACCACCGTTGTACCCAACTCCATTGTTGTGAAGGCTAGAGTCCGCCGATCCCTTACCGTGGTCACTACCTGGCTCGACGTGATGCACTTTCGATTGTGGGGTGGCCTGAATATGGTGGGTCTATCCCTTACCCTGGAGTTGCTGGTCCCGGAGCTCTTCCCTTCTCAAGTGTGTTCACCTCCCGTGAGCCCGCATGTTGGCGAGAAGGACTAATTTCACTGTCATTCCACGCTTCTTCTATTTGGCGAACAACTTAGTTTAAATTCTTTACATGTAATCTTTCTATTTGATCGTGATGTAAACATTTAAATTCATACGGGTCCACCCGCGCTTACATAAGCTCTTTTTTAATTCCTTTTAGATTTTCTATGCTCGTTCGCGCTTTTTTTTATAACTGATTCATTCCTCTTTACCTACATGATCATAGTTAGTGCTATCCCGACCTCCCTTCCGTACGCGCGACACTGCCATTTCGTAAGGGCCTTATTTCCTGCCTCGGTATCGCTGCTACTCGCCCAGGAACCACCCTTCTCCATCTTACCTCGCCATTTCATTCTCGTACAATACCATCCTCACCTTCATCAGGCAAGGCGAGATCAATTGTCCTCTAGGTTTTGCATTTACCCTTCTCCCTGAATCTCCAGATCATGGGATAAGGGTGTTTCACTTGAAGGGGCAAATAGCCTATATGCGGGAGAGGAGCTTGTATAGGGACATGGACTACGACAACATCACAGCTCGAGGACTTTTATCTCACTATAGGGGGCAAGTAACTAGTATGCGAGAGGGGAGCTCGCGTAGGGACCCAGACTACAACAACAACACAGCTCGAGGACTTCAATCTAACTCAAGGGGGCAAGTAGCCGATATGCGAGAGGGGAGCTCGCACAGGGACCCGAACTACGACAACATCACAGCTCGAAGACTTCTATCTCACTCGAGGAGGCAAGTAGATAGTATACGGGAGAGGAGCTCGCGCAGGGACCCCAACTATGACAAAATCACAGCTCGATGACTTTGATCCCACTCGAGGGGGCAATTCGCCGGTATGCGAGAGAGGAGCTCGTGCAGGGAACCAAACTATGATAACATCACACCTCAAGGACTTCGATCTCGTTCGAGGGGGCAAGTAGCTGGTAAGCAGGAGAGGAGCTCGTGAAGGGACCCGGACTACGACAAAATCACACCTTGAGGACTTCGATCTCACTCGAGGGAGAAAGTAGCCGGTATGTGGGATAGGAGCTCACGCAGGGACCCAGACTATGACAACATCACAACTCGAGGACTTCAATCTTACTCGAGGAGGAAGTATCTGATATGCGGGAGAGGAGCTCGCGCAGGGATCTGGACAATGACAACATCACAGCTCTAGGATTTTAATCTAACTTGAGGGGTCCTGTAGACGGTATGCGGGAGAGTAGGTTGCGCAGGGACCCAGCCTATGACAACATCATAGCTCGAGGACTTCGATCTCACTCGAGGGGGAAAGGAGCCAGTACGCGGGAGAGGAGCTCATACAGGAACCCGAACTACGACAACATCACAGTTCGAGAACATTGATCTCACTCGAGCGGGCAAGTAGCCGGTATGCGGGAGAGGAGCTCGCATAGGGACCCGGACTACGGAACATCACAGCTCGAGGACTTCTATCTCAATCGAGGGAACAAGTAGCTGGTATGCGGGAGAGGAGATCGCGTATGGACCCAAAGTACAACACCATCATAGCTCGAGGACTTCTATCTCACACGAGGAGGAAAGTAGCCGGTATGCGGGAGAGTAGCTCGCGCCGGGACCAGACTATGACAACATCACAGCTCGAGGAATTTGATCTCACTCAAGGGGCAAGCAGTCAGTATGTGGGAGAGGAGCTCGCGCGGGGACCCAGACTACTACAACATCATAGCTTGAGGACTTCGATCTCAGTCGAGGGGGAAGTAGCCGGTATGTGGAAGAGGAGCTCGCGCAGGGCCGAACTACGACAACATCACTGCTCGAGGACTTCGATCTCATCTTGACAACACTCCCGCTCAGGGGTATTTGTCGGGTATACGCTTTGTGGAACCTAACCCATCGCAAAAAGAGTTGTATAGAAATAGATTCAAAAATTTGTTGCATTGAGGTAAGGAGAAGTACAACTTAATACAAAGCTTTTTCCAGTCAAAGAAGAAGGGGGATTCAGGGAAAAAAGAGCTTCAAGTCGTCGTCACTCCACGTGTTGCTGAGAAGTTCCCCCCTCACAATCCTGAATTTGGTACCCTAGGCGCCTTCCAGTTGTGTTGGATCTTTCCTACCACCGCACCCCTGCCTGTGACATCCACCTTCTTGAGAACTAGATCATCTTTGGCGAATTGATCAATCCTTATGCGCTTGTCAAAATATCCGTCCATCCTGTGTTTGACTTCTTCCTATCGAACCGACGCGAGGTCCCCGATCTCTTCCACCAGGTCAAGTGAGAGCCTCTCCTCTTCATCATTTTCCTCTCTCCACACTTCCCCCCTTCTTCTGTGGCCAACAACCTTGGCTTCCTGACATCAAAATCCATCAGGATCATTGCCTCTAAGCCAATAGATAGCTCGAATGGAGTCTCTCCCGTGACGGTGTTTGGGGTAGTCCTGAGGGACCAGAAGACGGAGGGAAGTTGCTCGACCCAATTTCCCTTCAAGTTTTCTACTTTCTTTCTTAGAAAATTGGCGATCACCTTGTTGTCGACCTCAACCTGTCCATTGCTTCGGGGGTGGTAAACAAATGTGAAGCGATGATCAATTCCTAGCTCCCCACATGACTTGATGAGCTTCACACTTGCAAACTGCGGCCCGTTATCCGTGACAATCATGAGTGGTAATCCGTGTCTGTAGATGACCTCCCCCCATATGAAATTTCTCACGACCTGGCATTGGAAAGTAGGAGAGTCATAATCCAAGCAATAATCCAAGGCTTTCCTTACAAACTAACTGAAATTTCGGTCCTTTACATGCCTCCAATTGCTAGAATGAAGTCTAATCGTCGACAGTGAGCTGCATGTGGAGCTGCAGGAGACAGGGTCATGGAAGATGGAATCACAGCTTTATCATAGGCCCTGATGTCCAAAAAAGGAAAACAAGATAATTATAGCATGCATTATAAACAGAGAGAACTCAGACTAAAAGATGTTGAGGGAAAATGATGTCGATCAAGCAAGAGGATGTTACCTGTACGCAGTTCACAAAGAGTGTTGCAAGCTCTTTTTTCTTGTTATCATCCATGACCTTTTGCTTGAGCTGCCCATCGGATCGGACCCAAAATTGGTTCATCCACAATACCTGTGCAACTCGCGCCCAGTACAAGAAGCGCTTGGACAACCTCTTCCAAAGAATTTGATCACCAGTTGCCGGTTTCACATGGGATCACTCTATTGGACTGGTCAACAAGTAATTGAGCAGTTCCTTCTCCGCTTGGGAAAAAGGCTCCCCAACAGATGGGGTGGGGACGGTAGCCGCCAATATCTGATTAAAACTAAGCAACTCTTGATTGATCATGAATGGAGGACGTGAACCAATCTTGTTGACAGCAGATTCCTCTTTCGTCGTGATTATTACAGAAGAGGTTGGTTGATTTGAATTTGGGGTGGTCAGGGACGCGGCTGGAACTGATGGTTCAGTCAGCAGCAACGACAGAATGTTGAGGAAGCCAGGATTGTTGTGCTGGTGGGCCACCTCGGAATGAGATTGCAAATGGAAGATGACCTTGTATTGCTGATGTGGTTGATATTGCACACTTCTTGAGGTGTGCAAGATACTCCTAATGATTCTGGATCTCCTTGTGGGTTATCTCGAGTAGATCCTTATGACGGGAAGCAATTCAGGCGTACGTGGGGTGACCACTTTAGTCTAGTTAATGTTGTCGACCTGCCCGACATCAATCTCTTGCTGAACCAGTCGATCAATGATATCATCCAATAATTCTTAAATTAGTTGTTCAGCCACAGATTGTAGATACGATGCACGGGATTGACATGAATTATGATTGGCGTGGGTTGCCAAGGTGACGATTCGAGTTGCAGTCGTCATGGTCTCTTCCTACTACAAAATTTTGAAACTGGCAACATGGGGTGACCGCAATGGAGTGATCACTGACGCGGATTGACTCAGGGTATTAATGATTCTGCGTTTGGGCGCTGCTCGTTGAATAAGCCATCTGAATCAAGCCTACAACCATATACTCCAAATGATGTTTCAAGACCTGTTCCGATTTCGGCCGAATGAACCGTTTGAAAGCAAAATTGGCGCTATGCAAAGCTGAGATAAGAACAAATCAGATTTGATACAATTGTGGAAGATGCAATAATTCAATGGGGAATTCCTTCGAATCCTTGAGTTCATCAGGCAGAAGAAATTTGAGAGCAATCATTCAGATCAAGCGACGCTCCAAGGGGTTGATCATTGGTGAAGTGCTCATGAAAGCTTCCTAGAGATTAAGCCCTTGTAATGCCAACTAACATTCATTTCCCAATGCATTGAGGTTGCGAGGTTTCTTATTGTGACTCGATAAAGAGCTGCGCTTATGCGATGATGGTCCAAGTTTGCAGCGCTTGCAATTGGACTGAATGGAATAGGGCGCGTTGCTGAATTTGACGCCAGATTCGGCACCAATCAACAGATCAACGTTGTCGGCATGGTTTAGATCACCATCATCCTGCGGTGCAGCATTATCTTCTTCAACGATGCGATGCTCATCGTGAGCCCGCTCAACAACAACAACCGCATTAAGGGATTCGTGCACAATCGCATTGAACGTACGACTCGACCAAATTGCATTATCGGCTATTGATTCCGCGACCATTCGAAGCAATTTTAGTTGCCCTGCAGGAATTTCATGCAGTTGAGGAAGAGATTGTCCAAAAGCTATCATCAATCCAAATTCGTCGTCACAATCATCAATCGAGAGAGGCAATAGATGAAACATCGTCGACAGAGACGTGGACGAGGGAGTGATGCGATCGGTCGGTTATAGTGTAAGATACTGAGTGAGAATGATATGCATTTCGAAGATTGGCAAATATGTCTAATGAGGATCGAATTGGAGTTCACCTCGAATGTTGATTTGAAGTAGGCACGCGTATCAACGTCTGAGCCCACAGTAAACATATGATGAGCCCGAACAAGAGATCCAGGAACACCTATACTGATCATGGCATAAACCATGCCTAGATACCCGAAGACCGGTTTTCCCGAAAAGGTCGATACGATATGACTAATAAGACCGGATCCAGGCAGAATTAGGATGTAAACTTCAGGGTGCTTCTCTCTTCTACTAATATAAGCGGATGAATAGAAGAAAGGTGGACTATATCATCAACTTCTTCCATTTGTCTAGGAAAGCTAGCCATGCTTTATGGTGAATACTGTCAGGTTGAAATGCTTTGAGATCGTAAAGACTGTAATATTCCTCAATAAGGAAGAATCGTCGTGATTTATGACTTCGGAAAGTACTTGATTGAAAGTAATCTAGCATCATGATAACATCTTTTCTACTTTGTACAGACCATTGATAGTAACCATTTTGACTACTATCAAAGTAGATATTTCCTCCAAATACTACCTTATAAGACTCTACATCTTGTAGAAATTTCTTAGTTACTCGAAGACTTAGTTGAGGTAGTTGATTCTTCATAGCGATACCAATGGTACCATCAGCATCAAAGAATCCTGCAAACCAATTTGATTGAGTATCTAGTGTAATAGGTAGAATTACAGAGAGATCATGTACTTGACAGACACGATGTAATTGAAGTAGTCGTGCTGAATGTCGAATATGACCATTAAAACAATTCATTAGTTTCATCATACCAAATTGATTATGTAGTCGATAACGAGAAGCTTTAGCACCTGATCGCATTTTCATACTTCCACCAAGCATATGTTGGATATATAGTAGTAGTGGTAGATCTTCAAGTCCCATAGTAATTTCAAGAGAAGTATATCCTTGTTTACTAACTTGAAGACTTCCATCACCATCGAGAATTCCAGCTAGCCACTCACAGAAGGCGCGTAGCAAAGTACTATTAGGTATCATTCAACTCTAGCTCTTGTACTATTACCTCTAAAGAAAACAAACCTGTTTTAATTGGCAATAGACAAGGAAACATATACCTAGTTAATTTTCATTCTATTACTTCAGATATATGTTTGCTTAACATAGTTAGTAGTCAAAATGACTTGTGGAATAAAAGATTAGGACATGTAAATCTGAAAAATATTACTAGGTTATCTAAGGATAACTTTGTTAGAGGTCTACCTTCTGACCATTACAAGAAGGAAGGACTCTAGAGGGCTTGTCAATTAGGCAAGCAAACTAAATCTAGTTTCAAATCCATTAATAAGAGTGATTCACCTAGGACATTGTATTTACTACATATGGACCTTTTTGGCCCTGTGGCTGTACAATGCCTAGGAGGGAAATCTTATACCTTAGTGGTTGTAGATGACTTATCCAGATTCTCTTGGGTATTCTTTTTGAGATCTAAGTCAGATACATTCAAGGTTCTTATAGATTTTCTCAGGACCATACAGATTGAGTACTCTACTCATGTTGCATTGATCAGAAGTGATCATGGTACAGAGTTTGAGTCTCTTCTTATGCATGAGTTCTGTGAGAAGGAAGGTATCAAACACTACTTCTTGGCTCCTAGAACTCCTCAATAAAATTGGATAGTTGAAAGGAAAAATAGAACACTCATTGAAGCTGCATGCACATTACTTACAGATGCTTACATGCCCCTATTCTATTGGGAAGAGGCAGTGAGCACATCAAATTATATCCTGAATAGAAGCTTGATACACAAACTAAAATATAAGACTCCCTATGAATTGCTCAAAGGGAAGAAACCAATAATCAAATATTTTAAAGTTTTTGGTTGTTTATGTTATATTCATAACAATGACAAAAAGCACATTAGAAAGTTTGAAGCAAAGGCTGTAGTGGGAATTTTTTTAGGATATTCCCAAGTCAGCAAAGCTTATAGGGTATTTAATAAATCTACATTGAAAATAAGGGAATCTATGTATGTTACATTTGATGAGACTAACATGTTTTATAAGGAGAAAGAGATTTCTACTAAAGAATCCTTGCAGGTACACAAATTGTGTGAGAAATTGGATGACTTAAACCTTACCCCAAAAGTTGTACCTCATCCTTCTCAACAAGTCAGTGAAGAAAGTGATGAAGAAACTGTGGAAGAAGCTGACCCCCTATAACAACAGAACCTACTCTACTAGAAGAATTCTCTCCAAATGATGTTACAGATCCAACTCCACCCACTGATTTTGCCATACTGAGGGATCGCCCCAGATTCCAAGTGATTGGAGACATAACAGTAGGTGTACAGATAAAGCATCAACTCAACCAAGATTTGATGCATGCCTGTTTCCACTCTCAAATTGAGCCTCAATCTATAACTGATGCAGAACAAGATCCCCACTTGATCATTGCAATGCAAGAGGAGCTTAATCAGTTTGAGAGATGCAGAGTTTGGGTTTTGGTTCCAAGACCAAAAGACTACCCAGTCATTGGAACCAAATGAGTATTCAGAAATAAGCTTGATGCCCAAGCAGTGATTGTGAGGAACAAGGCTAGGCTTGTTGCTCAAGGGTATAGGCAAGAGGAAGGGATTGACTATGATCAAACATTTGCTTCAGTTGCCAGGCTAGAAGCTATAAGGATATTTCTGGCTTATGCTGCATTCAAAAAGTTCAAAGTTTATCAAATGGATGTGAAGAGTGCTTTCTTAAATGGGGAACTTAAAGGAGAGGTTTATGTTGAACAACCTCCAGGTTTTGTTTCTCCAACTCATCCTTCTTATGTGTTTAAATTGCATAAAGCTCTCTATAGTTTAAAGCAAGCTCCAAGAGCTTGGTATGAGACCTTAGCCAGCTTTCTCTTAGAGCATGGTTTTTCAAGAGGCATAGTAGATAAGATTTTATTTACCAAAATGCATCATGATAAAATACTGTTAGTGCAAATATATGTAAATGACATAATATTTGGTTCTACTGATCCCAAATTATGCAAAAGATTTTCTGATCTAATGCATTCAAAATTTGAGATGAGTAGCATGAGTGAGCTCTCCTACTTTCTTGGTCTCCAAGTGAAGTAACTTCCTGATGACATCTTCATTTCCTAGGCTAAATATGCTAAAGAGCTTATTAAAAAGTTTGGGATTGCTGATGACTCAGCAAAGAAAACACCCATGGCTACAAATGCTGTAATAGATTCTGATGTGCATGGGAAACCTATGGATCAGAAATTATATAGGGGCTTTGTTGGGTCTCTACTATACCTTACAGCAAGAAGACCTGATATCATGTTTGCTACATGCCTTTGTGCTAGGTTCCAAGTGAACCCCAAAAAATCCCATCTAGTTTTTCTAAAAAGGATTTTAAGATATATAAAGGGTTGTCCTAGTCTAGATCTCTGGTATCCTACTGAGTCAGAGTTTGAGTTAACTGGATAATCAGATGCTGACTTTGCTGGATGCAGAGTGGACAGAAAGAGTACCTCAGGAATCTGCCAGTTCCTTAGTGTGAGGTTAGTTTCCTAGTTCTGCAAGAAATAATCATCTATGTCCACATCAACTGCTGAAGCAGAATACATTGCAGCTGGCAGTTGTTGTTCCCAGATGCTGTGGATTCATAACCAACTACTGAACTATGAGTTAAAATTAAATAATTCAACTCTACTTTGTGATAACACAAGTGCTATAGCTATAACACAAAATCTAGTCCATCATAGCAGAACAAAACATATAGACATAAAACATCATTTCATTAGAGAGTGTGTAGACAAAAAAATTAATCTTGTCTATATCTACACTGATTTACAAAGAGCTGATATTTTCACCAAACCTCTGGATGAAAGAAATCACTTGTTCTTTGTAAATTAGCTTAGAATGATAAATGGAGAAGGGTTAGTTTAGTTTATGTCTGCAATCGACGAATTTTTTAGAGTTCGTCGAACGGAGCTCGACGAACAAGAAAAAGTTCTTGTGATTTTCGTCGACCAGAGATCGACGAACTCTCTGTGAGCTAAATTAGTTTCGTCGAACTGAGATCGACGAACTTACTTCAGAAAACTTTCGTCGACCAGAGATCGACGAAACTTATTCAAACCTTCAGACTGAGATCGACAAACTATTTAACTCTAAATTATTTCATCGACCTCAGATCGAAGATCTTTTCATTTTTTTCGTGGAACGGAGTCTGTCGATTCATATTTCGGAAAACACTATATCTAGGTTTTCTTCGACCTCCGTCCCGCGCTTTCAGTTCTTTTGCACTTGATCTTTGTTTTCCTTTGCAGGTGCTCTCATGGCGATTTCCGCAGGATCTCTTGCTGCTATGAAGTTTGACTCTGGTTTTGATTTAGACTTTGAATCTTTTCAGTACTCCGATCAAATCTTCCTGAACATTCTACAACTCCTTGAAGATCAATAACTAAAGACTCTGCTTACTACTCGCATCAAGATATCTGCAACAGAGATCAGAGAGTGGGTCTATACAACTACTACAGACGGGAATACGATTACCGGAACCATCACGGGTAACGTTATTTCTCTTACACCCGATATTTTAACTGAGATTTTTGGATTGAAAAATGGTGAGGATGACTTAGAAATAGACTCTGAAGAATTTGATTTGATGCTGAGTACAATGGGTTATTTTGGAGACACCCCAAACAAATTACTTAAGAAACTTTTGTCTGCCGAGTATAAGTTTCTTGCAGATATCACTGGGAAAGTGCTGCTAGAAAAGCACACAACACACGACTACATCACCAGACATCAGTCCTGGTTATGTGTGCAATAGTAAATAAGAAAGCTGTTAACTGGGCTCAAATTCTGTTCGACTTGATTAAAAAGAAGAACAACAAGAAAGAGGTGTGTTTTGGAAGGATCCTATGGATCTTCCTCAAGGAAAAGGCTACAGGATCCCTGGTCTCCTCGACCATATACATCAATGCTTCTAAGAGATCTCCGCCCTCACTACTGCTCCCTCTTCATTTGGGGGCCTGACTTCAGTATCTACTGAAACCAGGCAAGGGGAGATACTTCATGAAGAAGTAGCAGCAGTTGCAATAGCAGCAGAAGAACCAGTTGAATTGGATATGGACACAACGACAGTAGAAGAAGAAGCAACAGCAGTTACACCAGCAGAACCAACAGCAGTACCAACAGTAGGAACAAGTGCTGATATGGAAACAAATTTCATGAATTTTCTTGAATCTGATATGGAAACAGATGTTGTAGACACAACAGCCTCAGTAGAAGATGCAAGTAACATTTATTGTACAGATATTATAATGTCAAATACTCAAGAGGTCAGTTTGCCAAAGATTCTGCCTGGAAGGATTCACTTCATTAATCCCAAATTGAATCTAGCAGCTTTGCTAAAAGTATTTGGGTCATATATTTATTTCTGTCTTACCTTCCCCATTCTATCATCTAAAGTCATAGTGTGCTATACCTCTCCTGCCAACTCAGAGATGTTAGACACTATAAAGACAAGTTTGACAACTTCTCCAGCAATAAGTCTGATGATCAGACATCTAGTTCTTCTGGGCCATCCTATGTTATGGATGATACCCCTTTCCCCAATCTTGATGATATTATAGCTCAAGACATTGCTATGGAAACTGAAGCAGTCCATGCTGAAGTTATCCCTACTCCAAGAAGTAAAGAAATTTCCAAAAATACAATAAGACAAATTGATGAAATGTATGCCAATCCACAAGAATCAGATGATGATGATGATGATGAGAACCCAAAGAGGAAGAAAATATCTAAGAAAAGGAAGGCTCCTCCTCTCCTCCTCCTAAGCCAGGAAATACACATGACACTCCCTACTATATTCTGCAAAACATAACTCCATACAAAGGGATGCCATCTTGGATGTGGCTATCAAAAAATTAACAAAAGGCTAGAAAGAAAAGTAAAAGATACTTCCCTCCTCCTCCTCATAGATACAGGAAGGATCCCCCCTCCTCCTCCTCCAGCTGCTGGTGCTTCAGGAACCACTTCTCAAAGGTCAGATGCACCTTCCAAGCCTATATTCACCAGAACTTATCAGAGGTAGAAAATGCCATCTAGACATCAATCTCATGAAAGCAGCCATCAAAGAAATATTGGTTGTACAGAGCAGATAAAGGAAGTAGTCTATCAGGAGACAGAGTTCTCTCCTCCCCAACAACAAGCTGAACAAAGAAGGCATTTAGAATCACACAAACCTAAAGGAAAATATAGTGAAACTACACCTCCAAAGTCACTATACACTCAGAGTGGTGAGAGCCAGAAAGAAACAAGCTTTCAAACACAGTCTACTCAATTCAGGCCTACTACTCTGCTACCCTCCCAAGATGATCAATCATCTTTCAGTCAGGATGTTGATCCTAATTTCACGATGGCTAGGCTTCAAGAATTGATAGGTCTATCACAGATAAAGAAGGCCAGAGAAGAAGGAGAAGATCCAACCAAGTTCACTACCATGTCCTCATATAAAGAGAAAGAACTTGAAAGACTTCATGTAAGCAAGAAGGTATTTAATTCTGCAGATTATATTGCTAGACACCCAGAGGCTGTAGTTCCCAGAACCTCCACCCAGACAATGATTGGTGCAGCAAATATATATATGTCAAAGAGAGAAGCTGCCAATACTAACAGGGAAATTATTTTTACTCAGCCTGGTGATAAGGACAAAGAAGCAAAGGAGAAGAAACAGAAAAATTAGAACCTGAACTGTTATATGTTTGTGGTACATTTTTGATAAACTATGTTTTATGTTACAAAGCTAACAGTATAAATATATCTGCTGCATACCTATTGTTTAATTCGCTGACAGATATATATTGTGTTCTTATTTTGTACATTTTCTTTTATTGAGTCTGTAATCAGTGACCTCACCCAAATAGGGGGAGATTGTTGGATCCCTAGTTGGATTTGGGCTAGGTTCACTAAGTTAGGATATGACCCAACATATATAGACCAAGGTCATGGTTGTGTCCTAGAGTCTAGGTCAAGTCCTTAGAGTCAACAATGCCAGGTACCAGCCTTCAACAAAGTCAGAGACTCAAGACTTAGAATTCAAGACTTAGAAAAAGGAGTTCTACGTTCTTCGATCTCCGGTCGATAAAAGTCGTGCTCAGCTCAATGAACTCAGAGACAAATCTCTGGGCTCAGAGGTCGATGATCTTAGATCTCAGCTCGATGAACTTGATGCACAGAATAAGAAAGTTATCCAGCAACATTCAGAGGTCGACGATCTTGGATCTCAGCTCGATGAACAGCTATTCTCAGCTCGACGAAATGTGGACTCAGGTCGACGAATCAAGTCTTGGCTATTTTCCTCTTTTGTCCTTATTATGTGGCAATGATTCCTGAATAATTAATGCTCTAATATTCTCTGAATATTACCGTTAGACAAGAGCATTAATTACGGTCTTCATTAGGATTATTATCTGTCATTTTTCTAAGGGACAGTTGGGGAAACAAATCAATGCCAAATTATTCCAAGGCCGTCAGTATTAATTATAGGAAGAATTTCAAAATTCAAAAGGACTTTAACATGGAAAAGATAAAAACGAGAAGTTCTCTTTCTTACAATACAGACAGTGACACAATCTAAGAGACATATAGATCTCTTGAGACATAGAGAATCGATCAGTCAAGAAATCAACAATTGCTAGACCTGAAGAAGAATAATCTTTCTGAAAAAGAAGAACAACCATCCAAATCAAGAATCTTCTTCTGTCATACTCTCAGGAACTTTCAGTAGGACAACAATACTACACCTGTCAAGATATTCCTGAAGTTCTTCGGGTTAAAGCTGAAAGCTTGAAGGCCTATCACCATGAAGAAAAAGTTCAATGCCTCCCTGAACAAACTCAATATTTCAGGGGGAGCTTTTTGTTAACATCAATTCCACTAGTCTTCTCAGTTGTATTTGAGAAAGAGAAGACACCATCACTCTCTCACCCCCTCTGTAAAAAGGGTTCTCTACTCCCTTCAAAAGTGATTCCTGGTTGCAAGTCTCCTAACCAAAAGACTTGAGGTTTGGGTTTTTGAGCACCTGACCAAAAGCTCATTGGTGGAAGTCACCTAATCAATAACCTGAGTGGATTCCTACTAGGGTGGTAGAAGAGTGGATGTACCCAGGTTGAGGAACCACTATAAATTCTTGTGTTGTCTAGTTGCCCTCTTCTTCTTGTTCTTGTTGTAGCTGTGTTATTTAGCTTTTCTGTGATTTCATTTATTTCAATTTGGTATGTTGTGATATAGTATCTAAGTTTAGGTACAATATTTATAGTTCAGGAAAAGTTTTTAAATATACATACATTTTCTATTCACCCCCCTCTAGAGTATATCAGATCTAACCCTAACTTGCAAACTACCTCGCTACGATGAAGCAAACCCACAGTCAAGACAGCTACCTAGGAACTCTAAAACCAGCACGGCTATCTACTATTGATCTGAACCTGATGCATTCCAAAGACAGAACACATCATCAAGAATGTACAAATAGTGACAGTAAGATAAGCCAAAATAAACAAAGGTCAAAAGGGGTACCAACTCAAGACTAACAGTACTGAAGTAAAACATCAAACAAGAAAAGAACACTTACGTGAATCATCACGTACATCAATAATTACACCATATGCACAACGCTATTAGATGACAAATATGAGTAAATCATAAGGAAGAAATTGCACAACCTTTATTAGGCACCTATGGTCGACTCTACCCAAAAACACGGGCGAGGTGGTCACTTAACTGGACACACCCCTCACAAATATAATATCCGTCTAACTGTGAGGGAGTTTCATACCCTCCACCATACACCGCAGATGCCCAAAAAAAACCTAGTAGACTCCCACGGGGTACTAATAAATGAAACACACATTTGCAGAGGTGGTTTCATCCACTAAGTCCCGCAATTAAGAAAACCCACAAAAAAACCACCACATATATCTCGAGATTTGGCATGTCAGATTCTACTTGTCATTTCTAGATTCAAGATGCGGTTGATCAACCCTTAGGAACGATTTACAATCCTAGATAAACTCTAATACGTTCAATAACGATAGATAAAGCGTTAAAAGCCATCAATAAAACACTTCAAGAACGATAAAACATAACCTAACAAGGTTGAGTTCACCATGACAAAATCTTACAACATCAAGTGATCATCAAGAAAGGGTAATCATAACAATAATTTGAAAGACAAAGTGCAGAAAATTTTAAAGAACATAAAAACTTAGACGTTACCATCAAACCAGAAAAGGAGAAAACGTGGGAAAACCACCACTTGCCTTGGTTTTACCGAGAACGTTCACCGAATCACTCCACGTCGTAGATCGGAGCAAAAGAAGATGGGAGGAGTCGAAATCTGAACAAAAATGACCGAAATAAAGGTTAGGGCCGAAAAACCCTAACGCGAAAACTCAAGAAATGGGAAAAATATTATCACAATGACGTAGCTCTCAACGAGAGCTTTCCAGATCTATTGTAACACCCCTATCCGTCGTATAGCATATAGCAGTAGGTCCGGCCGGAGCCCGACGCCATATACTACGGACAGACCGGTTGGTTACGCGTTGAAACCATACAACCAATCACCAACGTCCTACACAGAGTCATTCTAGCGGAAGCAAATTATTAAGTTACACAAAAACAAGAACCCTGCCAAGCAAGAATGTCCACTACAGAAGTAACAATAGGAATGAAAACTACAAAAGTACCGGCCTTATGGCCTTACAAGGTTTGCTTAACAAAACATTTCTTACATACTTCGGCTCGCAGGCCGGCCATACATGAAATAAACGGAAAGCATAAAAAGGGTTAGGCCTTCGAGGGCCAGCACCGCAACATGGGCTTTAGCCCGCTATTTTCTGCTCGGCTCCGCAGCACCTGCAAGCACAAACCACCGCTCGGTAGCAAACAAAAGCAACGGTCAGCTATGCTGACCAAATTATAACGATCCCGCCCCCAAAATCGGGGCGGCGATGCTCTTTCCCTGCACTTTATTAGTATAGGCAATATATTAGTGTGAACACACATCAACACAGGCGTAGGCTCGCACGGCCACACACCTCGTGCACACAGGGCACATTCACGGCGAACCGGCCAACGTCACGTCAATTCAAGCCATAGACGTTCCCGTTCCACCACCGCCTCATGGACGGCCAACCATATGAGCATTTTGCCTTCCTGGCCTTGGTCACGACAATTTAAGCCATAGACCGCCGAAGACCCTCATCCATGCCAACGGTCCTACCGAACGACATAGACCGGGTATGGTTCCGCCTGACCCGTGCTCACACCGCAACAGCAATTTAAGCCATATGCGCAGGTCAAGACTCACCGAGTCCCGTTTCCACCACAATAATCACATAACCCGGTTATGTTCACGTTGGCTCCTCGGCCATCGTGTTGGCAAAACCCGCTTTTGCCCAGTTTTCCGGGTGCACCTTGGAGTTAATATCCAAGGCTCCCTGATGCAATCTACCACGTAGAAAACCCGAAAACACCCAAACACCCAGAGTCTTCCCCGGTTTGTATGCAATGCAACATCACCGATCCGGTTCTACTTGTCCGGATAGGCTTCACACACAATGCCTATGTCCGTTTTCGCATACGGACTCTACACAAGGGGGACTTTACATATCTACCCCAAGGAATGCTCCAACTCTTCGCTCACTCGCGAGAGAGGGCTTCCTATGCAAAGGGAAAAAGGGCTTCACATGCCCAAGGATGAGAAATCGTTACCCTTGCATTCTTCCGCGGCGCCATCAAAAACTATGCGGTTGGAAAGCACCGCAACGGCGTCACCTCCGCGGATCTGGACTCGGATCGCGATTCGGAGCTCCGACGCTCCACCGGCGGCCGGATCTTGGTCTCCAACCTCTTACCTTGCTCTCCCTTCTCTCTAGGATTTAGAAAGAGAGAACCCAAGTGAAAATGGGGTTTGCAAACCCTATTTTTGGGTTTAAGCTGCCAGCAACCACTCCCAGCCGTCGGATCCCAAGCCAAGGAAACGAACGGCCACGATTAGGCCTCAAAATACAAAATCTGCGCCGAACACGGGTTGCAATACGGCCGTGTGCCTGGCCGTGTCACCCATTCGCCGTCTCGATCGAGTCGAAAAACCAGCAGACGGCCTTTGACATGGCCTCCGACACGCCCGTGTCACCTGCGACACGCCCGTGCCGGGACCCGTGTCACGCCCCCCGTGTGCAATCGACCAACATTTCGCAGTCAGAGAGGTACACGGCCTTGTGACACGGCATCAGACACGCCCATGTCAAATTTGACACGCCCGTGTCAAATTTGACACGCCCGTGTTTGTGCCCGTGTCACGGCCCGTGTACCACACTTGCAGAATCCCTGGAGTGACACGGCCTGGGACACGCCCGTGTCCTAGGCCGTGTTCTACAACTCGACTAGCGTCGACCGCCAAAGCGTCGACCGCACGACCCGAGGCCGAACACGCCTGTGTCACGCCCGTGACACGCCCGTGACACGCCCGTGTCGCGCCCGTGACACCTGCTCCAAAATCCAAACTGGGCTTAAAATATCACCCGTCCCTCTTTTGAGTTTCGGGGTGTTACAACTCTCTCCCTCTTAAAAGAATTTTGCCCACGAAATTACTAAAGGAAAGTAAACATAAAATCAAGAGCGGTACCTGAGCAAAATAACTCTGGGTACTCCTCTAGCATGGTCTTCTCCCGTTCCCAAGAGAGCTCCTCACGACCGCAATTGTCCCAACGGACCTTGACCATTCAGATTTCCTTGTTACGGAGCCTCTTGATCTCTGCATCTTCAATACAAACGGGCTTGACCTTAGTCGTCAACCCTTCGTCCACCGGTACTTGATCAACTGCGATCACCTGCGAAGGTTCTTGCACCGCCTTCCGCAACACAGAGATGTGGAACATATCGTGTAGTCCACTCAACTCTACCGATAACTTCAAACGATAAGCCGCTTTGCCGACACGCTCCAGAATCTCAAAGGGTCCAAGGTATCTTGGGCTCAGCTTCTTCAAGCGTCTCACCCGCGAAACACCCTTGAACGGCTTTACTTTCAAGTACACCCAATCTCCCACCGCGAACTCCACATTCCGATGCTTGGCATTGTAGTACTTAGCTTGCCTATTCTGAGCGATCAGCAAGCGCTCTCGAATGACCCGCACCAACGAGGTAGCACTCTCCACCTCCTGCTTCTTGTACAACCTTGCCTCACCCGTTTCAAGCCACGATAACGGCGTGCGACACTTCCTACCATACAGGGCCTCGAAGGGCGCCATTTGGATACTCGTCTGGTAGCTGTTGTTGTACGCGAACTCCACCAAATACAGGTGGTCCTCCCAATGCTTCCCGAAGTCTATGACACACATGCGGAGCATGTCCTCCATCGTTCTATTGACTCTCTCGATCTGCCCATCCGTCTGCGGATGGAAGGCTGTGCTGAACTTCAACTTTGTCCCCAGCATCTGTTGCACCAACCTCCAATCATTGGACGTGAAACGCCCATCGCGATCACTCACAATGCTGCGAGGCACACCATGCAGTCTAACTATATTGTCAACATACAACTTTGCCAATTTCTCCACTGGATCATCCTTCCTATGCGGAATGAAATGCGACACTTTAGTTAACCGATCTACGATCACCCAGATGGCGTCGTTCCCTTTCTGCGACCTTGGCAACCCATGCACAAAGTCCATAGATATGTCGTCAAACTTCCACTCCGGTATAGGCAAGGACTTCAGAAATCCTCCCGGCTTTTGGCACTCCTCCTTCACCAAGGCGCACGTTTGGCACTTAGCCACAAACAACGCCACATCTTTCTTAAGCCCCGGCCACCAAAACAGCTTCTTGAGATCACGGTACATCTTTGTGCTCCCTGGGTGGATCGAGTACTTGGTATGATGAGCCTTGTACATCAACTCCGCCCGTAGGTTACTCCCGCTTGGGACGCACAACCGATGATCCTTCCTTAACAAACCATCTAATACCGAGAACTGGGAATTTGACCCATCCAGACCAGCCTCCATAAGCTCCTTCATGGAGTCATCTAACTCCAATGCCTGCCGAACCCGGTCAGCCATGTCATACTGAACTTCTGTCCAGTTTAACATTGCTTTGGCGCTCGTCTGCCTGTCAACGCAATAGATCTCAAGTTCCTCCAACTCCCGTATCAACCGCTCATCATGCACCGACAACCAGTTGGCTTGGGCGGGAGCCCTGCGACTCAACGCATCTGCAACTGCATTGCCCTTCCCGGGTACATAATGTATTTTGAAGGTGTAGTCCCCCAGGAACTCCATCCACCTCCTCTGCCTCATATTAAGATCCTTCTGATCCAACAAGTACTTCAAGCTCTTGTGATCGGTATATATATCGACTCTTACGCCGTATAGGTAGTGCCTCCACAGCTTAAGTGCAAATATCACGGCCGCCAACTCCAAGTTGTGGACCGGATAGTTCCTTTCATGCACTTTCAGCTGACGCAATCCATACGCAATCACACTTCCATGCTGCAACAACACGCAACCCAAACCACTACCTGAAGCGTCGCTATACACCTCAAAGCCCTCGGTCCCACTCGAAGAACTAAGCACTAGCGCCGTGGTCAACCGTCTCTTCAGCTCCTCAAACGCTTGCACGCACTCCTGCGTCCACAAGAATCTCTGATCTTTCCTTGTCAACTTCGTGAGAGGTAGCGCTATCCGCGAGAAGTTCTCTACGAAGCGCTTGTAATATCCGGCAAGCCCGAGAAAACTACGGACTTCCGCGACAGAAGACAACGCAGGCCTCTCCCGTATCGCAACGATCTTCGCCGGATCCACCGCTATACCTTCCCCACTAACAATGTGACCAAGGAACGCTACTGAGGGTAGCTAGAACTCGCACTTGGTGAATTTCGCATAAAGCTCATTCCTCCTCAAAATCTCCAACACCAGATGCAAGTGCTTGAAGTGATCTTCTTCGCACTGCGAGTACACCAATATATCGTCAATAAAGACGATCACAAAGCGATCTAGGAAATCTCGGAACGTCCTGTTCATCAAGTCCATAAACACCGATGGCGCATTCGTCAGTCCAAACGGCATGACCGTAAACTCGAAATGCCCATACCTTGTGCTGAACGCCGTCTTCGGGATATCACATTCCCTTATTCTCAGCTGATAGTACCCCGACTTCAAGTCCAACTTAGAATATACTGACGATCCGACTAACTGATCAAAGAGATCATCAATCCTCGGGATCGGGTACTTGTTCTTTTCCGTCAGCTTGTTCAACTCTCTGTAGTCGATACACAACCGCATACTCCCGTCCTTCTTCTTAACGAAGAGAACCGGTGCGCTCCAAGGCGACGAGCTTGGACGCACATAACCTTGCTCCATCAGCCCCTCTAGCTGAACTTTCAACTCTGCCATCTCCTTAGGCGCCAACCTATACGGAGCACGTGACACCGGTTTGGCCCCCGACACGAGCTCGATGGTGAAATCAATTTCCCGCTGCGGTGGGGCTCCGGGAAGACTATCCGGGAACACATTGGGGTATTCGCAAACCACGGGAATGCTATCCAACGTGGACTTTGGCTCCACAGCCCCCACTATTGCGAAGAACAGCTCTGCACCAGCACGAACTGCCTTTACCACCTGAAGAGTAGACATCAGCGTCTTGCTCAACCCCTTGAGTCCCTCGAATGTTGTCCCCCGCCCAACACCCAGCTTGACCTCCTTCCGGTCACAGTAAATCCAAGCTTTCTGCTCCGAAAGCCAATCCATCCCAAAGATCACGTCGAACTCTACTAGCGGCAGCAATGACGCTAGCAAGTCGAACTCTTGGCTCCCTATGTGAACCTTTACGGCGCACACCCTGTCCACACGCATCGAGCACCCATTCGGTAGCAGCACATCCAACTTGTCCTTCACCATCGAAGAAGGGACTCCGATGCGCGATATGAAACTTTCGGACAAGAAGGAGTGTGAAGCTCCCGTGTCGAACAGTGCCCGTGCCGGACTATCACTAATCACAACAAAGCCTATACAAACAATATTAGGCTAACAAGCAATAGACAACAGTATATAAAGTTAACTTGCTGTAAATTAACTCGTACCTGTCACCACGTCAGCTTGTTTGATGGCCTCCTACTGGCCCAAGTTATAGACTCTAGGCTGAGTCGGAGCATAGTGGGACGTGGTTGACTCCACCGCCTTGCCCTTCTCTTCGTAAGTAGCTCCTTGCTTTCTCTCGGAATTTGGGCGTCCGCTCCAGCAATCGCGGGCAAAGTGCCCCGTCTTTCCACACGTGAAACAAGCGCCCGGGGTTCGATTAGTAGTTGCCCCCGAGGCACCCGCAGAAGAAGCTGGACCTGACGTCCTAGCCTTCTTGAAGAATTTTCGATAGCCCGACTTCGACGTAGTCGGCGCTTTGAATTCCGATTTCTTCCCGCCAGAATCCTTCTTAGCTTGCACATTTCTCATGTCCTTCTCCAAGGACCGGGCCGAGTTGACCAAGGTTAGGAAACCCTGCGCCATGGGCCCTAACAGTAGCAACCTCAGCTCATCTCTTAACCCTTCATAGAAGCGGTTAGTATTTCGCTCCTCGTCGGCAAAGGTAGTGCTAGCATATCTCCCCAACCGAGTAAACTCGTGGAGGTACTCGTCTACAATGCTATCTCCTTGCACCAACTTTTGGAACTCGTTCTCCAATGCGATCCTCTGCGCTGAGGGGAGGTATCGAGCCATGAACAGTCTCGAAAACTCCGCCATAGGAACTTCGGCCAACGGCCTTCCTCTCAACTGGTGTAGCTCTAGGCCTTCCCACCATAACCTTGCGTCCCCATCCAACAGGAACGTCGCTATTGTGGTCTTCTACCACTCTTCCGTTTCTGTAGCTGTCATTACCCTATTGACTCTTGAGAGCCAATCCTCAGCCTGGGTCGGGGTTCCCGTTCCCGAGAACACCGGTGGGTGGAAGCCAACCACATGCTTCAACTGTCTTTCAGTTGCTCTCCTAGGCAACTCCGGCTCCACCACCACCTGCTCAACCCTTCTAGGCTCCGCCGCTTGGAGCGGCACTTGCTCCCCCGCAGGAGCAGGCTGCTGCACCTGTCTTGCAGGTTGCGCATTAATCATAGCAAAGACAGCTTCTGCCACCAATCTAATGGTCTCGGCAGACGGAGGTGTTGCAGGCGCTTCACTTGGCGCACTGCTTGCCTCAGAACCTGGCCGTTCTGACGGCCCAGCACCACTCCTGGTCATCTATAATCGTGCAAAACACCGTTAAGCGACCAAAAATTACTGCAAACAGCAATTATAGGAACACGCAGGTTCCTCAAACATGTGTATTTTCATTCCTAAGTGGACATTCATGGGTTCTTTTCATGTTATAACGATGACGCACACATGTGCTCACCACCCCTTAAAGTGAATTCGTCCACGAATTCATTTAAGTTTGACCGAAACTAGTAGTCTGATACCAATTTGTAACACCCCTATCCGTCGTATAGCATATAGCAGTAGGTCCGGCCGGGGCCCGGCGCCATATACTACGGACAGACCGGTTGGTTACGCGTTGAAACCATACAACCAATCACCAACGTCCTACACAGAGTCATTCTAGCGGAAGCAAATTATTAAGTTGCACAAAAACAAGAACCCTGCAGAGCAAGAATGTCCACTACAGAAGTAACAATAGGAATGAAAACTACAAAAGTACCGGCCTTATGGCCTTACAAGGTTTGCTTAACAAAACATGTCTTATATACTTCGGCTCGCAGGCCGGCCATACATGAAATAAACGGAAAGCATAAAAAGGGTTAGGCCTTCGAGGGCCAGCACCGCAACATGGGCTTTAGCCCGCTATTTTCCGCTCGGCTCCGCAGCACCTGCAAGCACAAACCACCGCCCGGTGGCAAACAAAAACAACGTTCAGCTATGCTGACCAAATTATAACGATCCCGCCCCCAAAATCGGGGCGGCGGTGCTCTTTCCCTGCACTTTATTAGAATAGGCAATATATTAGTGTGAACACACATCAACACAGGCGTAGGCTCGCACGGCCACACACCTCGTGCACACAGGGCACATTCACGGCGAACCGGCCAACGTCACGTCAATTCAAGTCATAGACGTTCCCGTTCCACCACCGCCTCATGGACGACCAACCATATGAGCATTTTGCCTTCCTGGCCTTGGTCACGACAATTTAAGCCATAGACCGCCGAAGACCCTCATTCATGCCAACGGTCCTACCGAACGACATAGACCGGGTACGGTTCCGCCTGACCCGTGCTCACACCGCAACGGCAATTTAAGCCATATGCTCAGGTCAAGACTCACCGAGTCCCGTTTTCACCACAATAATCACATAACCCGGTTATGTTCACGTTGGCTCCCCGGTCATCGTGTTGGCAAAACCCGCTTTTACCCAGTTTTCCGGGTGCACCTTGGAGTTAATCTCCAAGGCTCCCTGATGCAATCTACCACGTAGAAAACCCGAAAACACCCAAACACCCGGAGTCTTCCCTGGTTCGTATGCAATGCAACATCACCGATCCGGCTCTACTTGTCCGGATAGGCTTCACACACAATGTCTATGTCCGTTTTCGCATACAGACTCTACACAAGGGGGACTTTACATATCTACCCCAAGGAACGCTCCAACTCTTCGCTCACTCGCGAGAGAGGGCTTCCTATGCAAAGGGAAAAAGGGCTTCACATGCCCAAGGATGAGAAATCGTTACCCTTGCGTTCTTCCGTGGCGCCATCGAAAACTATGCGGTTGGAAAGCACCGCAACGACGTCACCTCCGCGGATCTGGACTCGGATCGCGATTCGGAGCTCCGACGCTCCACCGGCGGCCGGATCTTGGTCTCCAACCTCTCACCTTGCTCTCCCTTCTCTCTAGGATTTAGAAAGAGAGAACCCAAGTGAAAATGAGGTTTGCAAACCCTATTTTTGGGTTTAAGCTGCCAACAACCACTCCCAGCCGTCGGATCCCAAGCCAAGGAAACGAACGGCCACGATTAGGCCTCAAAATACAAAATCTGCGCCGAACACGGGTTGCAACACGGCCGTGTGCCTGGCCGTGTCACCCATTCGCCGTCTCGATCGAGTCGAAAAACCAGCACACGACCTTTGACACGGCCTCTGACACGCCCGTGTCACCTGCGACACGCCCGTGTCGGGACCCGTGTCACGCCCCCATGTGCAATCGACCAACATTTCGCAGTCAGAGAGGTACACGACCTTGTGACACGGCATCAGACACGCCCGTGTCAAATTTGACACGCCCGTGTTTGTGCCCGTGTCACGGCCCGTATACCACACTTGCAGAATCCCTGGAGTGACACGGCCTGGGACACGCCCGTGTCCTAGGCCGTGTTCTACAACTCGACTAGCGTCGACCGCCAAAGCGTCGACCGCACGACCCGAGGCCGAACACGCCTGTGTCACGCCCGTGACACGCCCGTGACACGCCCGTGTCACGCCCGTGTCACGCCCGTGTCACGCCCGTGACACCTGCTCCAAAATCCAAACTAGGCTTAAAACATCACCCGTCCCTCTTTTGAGTTTCGGGGTGTTACATCTATACTCGGTTGAAGATTTCGAGCACCGGAGCACCGTCGGCGGCCACCAGAAGGTTCACGAACGGGAGAGAGTCGCCGCACAGATGCTTTCGGTTCGGTCTAAGTCTTGAGGAAGAAGATGGAGTTTTCTGTCTTTTTTATTTCTATTCTACTTATCCTAAGTATAAGAATACACACACACACACACACACACACATATATATATATATATATATATATATATATATATATATATATATAGGTATTTATAAAAAGTTGTCTAAAAACGGACAATTTACGAGCGAGTGCGCGGAAAATGAAAAAGAGGTATAATATGGATTCAAATCGAAAAGTGTCTAACATGAATGTTGTAGATTTCGTCGAGACGAACAAATTTCATGTTAATCATTTTTCCATACGACATCGTTTTGACTCTCAAAATAGCACCCGAACGCAAATTATAACGGACTACTCGAGATGAATATACCGCACTCGAGAACAAAATTACAATTACTCGAGAAGTAGAAAAAAAAGACTACACGAGTACTAAAATTTAGTACTCGAGAACAAGGAAGCAGTACTCGAGTGATAAGAAGCAGCACTCGAGAGGTTTGAACAGCACTCGAGAGGTCAAAAAGTAGCACTCGAGAGGTTTGAGAAGTAGCACTCGAGAGGTATAATAGAATACTCGAGAGGAACAGCAGAATTCTCGAGAGGAATAGTCATTACTCGAGAGGAATTTGCATCAAGGGAAAAGTTTTTACAGATATCCAAAAAATTAAATTGTAGAAATGAATAGTAAAAAACATTTTTGAATAGTGTTTTATTATTAAAATAATCATATTTAAATAGTTTGAACTAGGAAGCACGAGTTCAAAACGGAGGCCCAAACACTCGCAGAATTAAACGAAATTTACACCGTAGGTAAACACTGACGCTACAAACCCAACGGCGAAGTCAAAGCCAAAATCCGACGAGCCATTCCCGAGATATAAATTTTCAAAGTTTACAACGAACATAAATTCTACAAAACTTCGGAAAAATCGCCGAGTCCCGAATATCGCTCGGATCGCGACGAAACTTGACGAGCAAGTCCAAAATTACTTAACTTAATTTTCAAATGCAAAATTTTTCAATTACAATAAGAATTTGGCCGACTCGACCGCACGGACGCGAAAAATGCCTTAACGGCGATGCGTCGTCAACTCGACGTTAAAAGTAACGCTACGATGTCATAAATATGTCGATATCAAATCAAATAAAATCATCGAAAAATCGAGGGCATTACAGGGTTGACCAAAAACAGCCGACTAACTCCATGTTCCAAACCATACACCGTCACTGCCACAAAAATGGCCATAGGGACGCACAAAACAACACACGCCGCACGTACGACACCCCACCAGCCGCGCGACCTCCGGCCGCTTGGCACTTGCTGGACATGCAGCTCTGCGCCGGCCGCGCGACACTGGTCGACCTCTCGGCCTCTAGTCGCACGACACTTGCCAACTGCATGACCACGCAACCGCTCGGCCTCCGGTCGCACGACCCTCGTCGGTCGCGCGATACCCTGCTGGCCGCGCAACCCCCGTCGGTCGTGCAACCCTGTAGCACTAGCTGGTCGCACGACCTCTAGCCGTGCGGCCCCAAAGTTGTCGCGCGGCCGTATGGCCGCTTGGCCACGAGACACTGAATCAGCCTCGTGACACCCGCCGATCGTGCGGCCTGCAGTAGCCGCGTGACCGATTGGCTGCGCGGCCCTCTGAGGGTCGCCCAACCCTCCCTGGTCGCACGGCCTCCGACCATGCGAACCTATGACTGTCGCGCGCCTCCACCGATCGAGCGGCCTCCTTGCCGCACGATCCCCACGCTCCTTCTAGGTGGTCGTCCTTAAGCGGCCATCCCAGCCTCCGTCGCCCGTCCCCCTCCACGGCCAAACAACTTCCACACCGTCGTTGTCGCACGCCTTTATCTGCAAAACCACTCATTATGGTGTTTGCGTATAGCAAAATTTCATAATGGGATTGTGTATAATAAAAATATATGATTGGGATGTGCGTATAGTAAAACATATGATTGCGGCGTGCGAGTAGTTAAATCCCAGACCGAAGATATGACATTTTCTCTACTTCTTGGAAGGGATACACTCGCCCTAACTGTAATTCAACGGGCAAAATAAGGGACGAGACATTTCTTTTGTTTGAAAAGGGTTTAGGGGATGTAACCTTTCCGACGGAAAATTTTTAGGTCAGGACTCCTGACCTAAAGAAAAGTCAGGACAACCAATGAGGAGATAGAAATTGCATGGGTCCCGCGCAAAAGTGTATGACACAAATCACAAGTGCATGAGCCCCACCTCCATTGCAAGCTCCTCATTGGTAGAGGACCATGAGCATCGTCAGGAGTCCGACCTAAATGTTGCTCCTTTCCGACAGATGATCGTCTCCTCCGTCAGCTCACAATGAGGTGTGTTTCCCGATTCTAATATTAAACCTACAAGGAATGAGTTGGTAATATCACTTTTTGGCTATGTTTGTGACAATTTATGACGAAGTATAAATTCTAATCAAAATGATTTTTTGTGTGCAGCTTTTACAAAATCACTTATTTTAAAATTGATTATAAGCTGGTTTTCATAAATTATTCGAGTTCAACTTATGAATTCTCACAAGTGCTTATCTCTTAAAAGAGCCCTAACCACATTTTTTCCCCGAGTGTGATTTTTTCATCCGCGTGCGATTTTTTCGCCCGAGCGATTTTTTTACGTTTGGTCGCGGAATTTACGCTAGGGCACGGATATTTTGCCCGAACGTAAAATTTTCAGTCGGGCACGTTTTTTTCGCCCGGAGGCGGATTTTTCCCCGGGCTCGGTTTTTTCGCCCTAGCGCGATTTTTTTCGCATGAACGCGTTTTTCAATCGGGCACGAATTTTTCGCTTGGGCGCGGTTTTTTCGCCTAGACGAGGTTTTGCGCTCGGGCGCGGTTTTTTCGCCCGGGTGCGTTTTTTTGCCTGGGCGCGAATTTTTTTGCCTAGCGCGAAGTTTTCGACCGGGCGCGAATTTTTCGGCATGGCGCAAATTTTTCGACCGTACGCGAAATTTTCGGTCGGGCGCGTTATTTTTGATCGGGCAAGGATTTTTCGCCCGGGCTCGAATTTTCTGCATGGGAGAGATTTTTTCGCCCGAGCACGATTTTTTCGAACGAGCGCGGTTTTTTCGCTCCAACGGGATTTTTCTCCGGGCGAAAATATCACGGCTGTGTGAAAAAATTTGCGGGCATGGGAAAAATTTGCGGGCATGGGAAAAATTTGCGGACGGGCTTAAATTTCACGTCGGGACGAAAAATTCGCGCTCAGACGAAAAATTTCCGCCCGACCGAAAAATTAGTCCCGAGCCGCTTGGGGGAAAATTCGCGTTCGTCCGAAAAAAACGCGCTTGGCTGAAAAAAATAACACCTTGGCAAAAAAATCGCGCCTGAGCGAAAAATTCGGGGGGGGGGGGGAGCGAATAATTCGCGCTGGGGTGAAAAATTTGCCCATGTGAGAAAAATCGCGTCCGGGCTAAAAATTCGCGCCCGGATAAAAAATATACGCCCATGCTGAAAAAATGCGCTCTGACGAAAAAAATACGCTCGAACGAAAAAAAAAATATACTGCTTATTCATCATTATTTATATAAAATTTATATTCAGTAAATTGTATTTTCAATCGACACTTTTTAACGAGCCTTACCCATTCTCATTCTAAATTTTGTCCATGTACATAAATGATGTTGTAAATGTAAGGCATGGTATGCAGTAAAAAAGTTAGATTTTTAACCGTAACGCTGGCTATAATTGAGGCACAATTTCAAGAAAGTTGGGATTAAAAAAAACAGGATTTTTCATTTGATCAAATAAAAATGTCTTGAGAAGTTAGCTTCTAAACATGCAGTGACGGATCCAGAAATTTTGTAATGGGGGACATAATTTTTTAAAAAAAATGAAACAACAAGATAATGAAAATTTTTTGACATTGCAAATTCATACAAAACTACATTTAATTCATCAAATCAGAAAATACAAAATTACACAAGAAAATTACATTTGTCCACGACGAGTCTTCATTTTTTGAAAACGATTGATAACATCATCGTCACGGACTTTAAAAAATGCATCTATCTCAATAAAAGTAACTAGACAATCATTCAATATTTGATCGCTCATACTGTTGCGCAACTTGTTCTTGACGTAGTTCATGCCCGAGAACACTCTTTCTACACTTGCAGTAGCCACCAGAAGAATAATGCAAACTTCAAAAGCTTGTACATTATCGGACGCTAGGACAACGGAATCGGGGCCGCCTAACCCTAAATCGCTGTTCAAAAAAAATGGGGGGGGGGGGGGGGGGCACCGGTCTGGACAAACCAAGCCTAATCAAACTTTTCAAAAAATTTGGGAGGGGGGGGGGGCACGTGTCCATGTGGCCCCCCTCTAGATCCGCCCATGTAAACATGGATTTTCAAGTCAAATTAAACGTGATTCTGCAATATGATTTTTACCCTAATATTGTAATTATAGATGTGTCGCGGGTCGCCCAGTTTTTTTCCGGTCTAGAGAATTGAACCACCTTAGCTCCGAGTTGGACTGGGGGCGCAAACAGTCAGGTATTACCAAACAACAATGACAAAAAACTTTTCTTAACATGAAAAACACGAAAATGGTGAAAAATCACACGGTCGGATTAGTGTTGGACCAAAATATACTATTTAGCTTTATTTATAAGTGTTTGGAGTTACTTGGAGGGTGACAGACTACCTCTCTGTTGATAAGAACCATATTGATTTAACTTAACAAATTGATTATAAGTGATTTTACTTTCTAGAATAATTATTCATGTTGTATAGAGATGGTATTTGTAACGCCCATATTTCTTCTAAACCCTTTGATAGTGTTAGAGCATGAGTGGTGAGTTAGGGCAAAGAGGTAACCCTAGGTTACCATGAACCAAAATAAATCACTAAGTGCACACCAAGAAGCACAAGATAACATAGGTCAATTCACCTCAAATTGGGTTCACCAACTCAAATTGATCACAAATACATCCCTAACCCTAAGGAGGAGACAATTGACCAGTCAGTTCATGAATTGGTAGACCAATTGCATGAATTTGATTAAAGTCAACTTAAGGTCAACATAGGTCAATTCAACTTTAATTGGCTCAAGTAGAATTCACATGGTCAAATTGACCTCACCTCTAACCTTATAATGACATTAGGGCTCAATGGATTCAAAAACCCTATCAAGTGGACATTAATTTCTCAAATTTGGCCAAAATCAAACCTAGGCCAATTTTGATCAAACCTACACCTTTTGGATAAATTGGCCCAAATGGGTCCCACCATGACACAAACAACATGGGGTGGTGTCATAGGACTCAAGACCCACTCATAGGACCAGTCAACCTATCAGTTTACCAATTCAACACCCCAAATCAACTATTGTAAAAATTGAGTCTAAAAGAGAAAAAAGGCGCAATCAATTCTAATATGTTAAGGCCTTGAACTAAGGCCCATCCCTGCAGCCCACTAGTATTATTTCATTAATATATTCGGATTTGGGTAATTTCATAGTATCAAGTGGGTAAAATTGGGAAAATTCCCAAATTATTAATGGGTAAATGAAGAGTTAAGGGAAGAAGGTCATGTTGCACTCCTTCCTCTCCCTAAAGCAACCATTGGTCTCCTTTGGTGCTTGGGAATTGTTTCTCATTACTCCCAGCCGACCACCATCAAGGAGAGCACTCAATGCTCATGAACAATCACCGTCCTTTATGGCACCTCCATAAATACCCTTCCTCAGCCACATTCGACTCTTTCATCATCTTCAAAAGCCCTCAGGGAGTCGAAATAGTGTGTTGGATCAAATCTTTTAGTGGAGGATAGAGGAATTGAGCAAGCACGCCAGAAAACGCCTCAACCATAGCCACCCGTCCCAGCAGCCGCCTCAAAGCCCGATTACAGGTCTGTTTGTCCTCCCCTTCCCTTGTGCTAGCATCCTAGATCCATTAGAAGAGAAATCAGGCTCAATTGAGCTCGATCCAATGTGAGAAAAATGAAGATTTTTGGAAAAATAGACATCGATCTGACGCTAGCTTGACCAATTTTACTCGTGATCGGACCCTAAAATTAAAAGTACGTGACGTAAATTTCCGAATATTACAAATATTTTCTCCTAAGAAAATTTTATTTCTCGAAAATTACAATCATAAATGAGTCAAAAAGGGAAATTAAATCTTTATTGCTTTGTAGTATATCGACTTTTTCCCAAGAATACTCTGTTTGACCACAATTCATCCAAAAAGACTTTCACAAAATGGATCTCTTTGTTTTTGAGCTCCTGAATCCTTAAGTCCCCAATTCTGACCGGCTTAAGACTGATATTAAGATTTGATTTGATTGATGCATTCTCAACACTAATCACTTGACTCGGATCTCCGACTACACTTCTCGTATATTAAAAAATATAGAATATATCATGTAACCCACATATTTCATCAGATAAGGCCCACCTATATGCAACCTCACCAATGTGCTTCAGTACCTCAAATGAACCAACGAACCTAGCTTGGACTCAATTTCTTCATCCGCTAGATTTGAAAGACACCCTTGACTGGTTTAACTAACAATCCTAAACTATTTTCATGCGCTCCTGAATGAGCTTGACTCGAGTTATGGTCTTGTAAATCCAAGCTTCATTGATGGAATATCTCTCTTCACTCTAAGCTCAATATAGATGTTGGGAATATTGCCCTCAATGTTTCTTAGATTTGAAGAGGCATCACAATCATTACTAAGAGAATAGTCGTATTTGAGGTTGTTCAAGCTCATCATGTGCAGGATGTTCCATGAAACACGTTTAGACAGGTTGTCTAAGTGGTTGTGACATGTGGTCACAAGGTATAGAAGTGGAGAGATAAAAACCTACTAAGTCCACAGGCATTGAGTGAAGCCAGTTCACTCAATGCTAGAAGTCAAAGAAGGATGCTAGAAAGGCTGAAAATCGTCTAAGTCCACAGGCGTTGAGTGAAGTCAGTTCACTCAACGCCAGATGCCAAAAAACGCTGAGTAAGGTATTGACAGTCAAAGACCAGTAGTCTGCAAAGCAATTCTGCGGCTAAGTCCACAAGCGTTGAGTGAAGGCAGTTCACTCAATGCCATATATCAAGAAGTATTGAGTAAAGCTGAGTCTTTCAAAGCCTCAACATTCGCAAGATGAAAAATCGACTAAGTCCAGAATCGTTGAGTGAGGATAGCTCACGCAATGCTTGATGAAAGAAGAGTTGAGTCAAGCTCAAGCAGTTGAAGATTTTGTCCAGAAATCTGGCTAAGTCCAGAATCGTCGAGTGAATACAGCTCACTCAATACCAGAGAAGAAAGCATTGTATGATGTTAAAGCTCAAGAAGAGATAGATAGAAAAATCTGTTTAAGTCCAGAAGCATTGAGTGAGGACAGCTCACTCAACACACTCAACGCCTTAGCAAGCTGGCAGACTTTAGAGAAGCGGCTAAGGACAAAAGCGTTGAGTGATGAAGGCTCACTCAACGCTCTCAACTCCTAGCAGATAAAGAAAGTTGCAGCTAAGTCTAGGGGCGTTGAATGATGAAGATTCACTCAACACACTCTACGCCTGGTAGTGCAGAAGAATTTGGCCAAGTCAAGAGGCATTGAGTAAAGCCAGTTCACTCAACGCACTCAACGCCTAATGATGTAGAGAATTTGACTAAGTCTAGATTCGTTGACTGAAGGCCATTCACTCAATGCACTCAACGCATGGAGTTAAATCTAAGAATTTAGCTAAGAGCACAAATATTGACGTCAGCCAAAGTCAACAAAGTTCAAATTAGTTGCGGGAAAACTACAGAACACGACAAATAGTGTTGGAGGTTTACTGTACGTCTTCTTCCATTAAAGTAAGGTGCAGCTGACAACCATAGGTGGTCCCCACTGCTTATTGGAGCTGTTATTCGGTGGAAGATAAAAGGGACAGATGGACTGAAGGAACTTTAACTTTTAGAATTTTCTCATTTCGAAAAGTTGCGGCTAAACTTCTTCTTCCTCGCCATTATTGTCGAGCTTGAAGCTTGAAGTTAAATCAGGTGATCTAAAAGTTTTTTCAAGTTAGCTGTAGTAATTTCTCCTGTTATAGCAAGTTTAGATAAGGTTCTGATAAAAAAAGGAGGAGCAGAGCTTTCAAATATCTGATAATCTCCAGAACAGCTTCTTTTCTTCACAGATATATTTTCTGTTGCTATGAAGAAAGTTAAGATGCTGAAGGACCTCAGCTCAGGTAGGCAAGGCACAAAGAAATTTATGTGGTGTCAAATCAATCACACCAACCAAGTACTCTTCCTGTAGGATCCTTTTGGATCTGAGTTATAAGCCTGATTTATAAAGGCTAAGGTAGGATCCCTATGTGGATCTGAGTGTAGGGATGTTGTGCCTGAGTTTGTAGGATCCTTGTGTGGATCTGAGTGTAGGGCATGTGTACCTGAGGTAGGACTTTTGTACTGAGGTAGGATCTTAACAGATCTGAGCTGTAGGGGAGTTTTACTCTCTGAGTTTTAGGGCTAACCTCTATAGTCTGAGCTGTAGGACTTGGGTTCAAGTCTAAGGTAGGTGATCTTTTGATCACTGAGTTGTAGGATCAAGCTTGCTCTGAGGTAGGGCTTTGTGCCTGAACTGTAGGTCTTGGAGGGGACTGAGAGATCCAGAGGGATCTATGTCATAAGCTCTTAGGAGCCGAGTTTTGGAGAAGTGTCTTGTCTAACACATTGTTAGAAAGGTATGAGAGAAAGTGGACGTACCCATAATCTGGGGAACCACAATAAACCTTATGTGTGCTTTGTATTATTATCTTGGAAGCAATCTATAACTCACCCACAACACATTAAGTAGAAGGAAAATTATAAAAGACCAAAAACCTATTCACCCCCTCTAGGTGATTAACTACCTTGGAATTAAATATTTTCAAGTGGTATCAGAGGGAAGTTGCTCAAGAAGGACCTAACACTCAGAGTAGATCTCAAAGGGTAGCTGAAACAAGTATACTTATGGGTTCAGGAGAGAACCATAAGGAGTTAGGTTCCATGAAACTCCCCATCTGCAGGAAGGAGAGTTTTGGAATCTGGAAAGAGAGGGTCATGAAGTTTATGGAAGCCTATGACCCAAGGATCTTTGTGATAGTCAAAGAGGGACCTTTTATCCCCATGAAGGTCTCAATTCTAGATGCAATAGTCCAGACACCAAAGAAATACTCAGAGATGACCAAGTATGAAGTCATTTTGGCCACCATGGATAAGAGGGCACAAAATATTATTGTTAGTGTCATGTATGATCCACCTTTTAGAATCTGGTTCACTGCCAGCCCTCCAAGGAGATGTGGGACACTATTATGGTCTACATGGAGGGAACTAAATAGGTTATATATGATATGAAGTCCATGCTCAACAAAGAGTATGAGGCTTTCAGGCAGTCTAAGGGAGAGTGCATAACTAACTGATATGAAAGAATCTTCAGGATAGTAATGAGTTGAGGACCTATGGGAGGGTTCTTCAATACTTATGAGTAATG